>JANHGN010002781.1:0-38715 GCA_024605025.1 Megaceryle maxima
ATACTGTATATTATATAGCAACATATATACATACACATATACGTGTGTATATACACATAGATAGGAACAATCTCAGCTATTGCATCCTGCTTACTGGAATTCATTTGCCAATGAGCTGAGGCCTGTTTCCCTTTGAATTGCTCTGATCTCTTCATCTACTGTAACTTTGCTATGCCCTAATTCTGATGCTGTGTCTTTTCCATATTGCAAGGCCTGATTCTATAGTCCTACTTGGGCAAAACTCCCTTAAGTCTCATTACTTCTTATTGCAGCAACATTTATGCAATGGTTGGCTATAATGCTTCTAAAAATATATTTTCTTTTTCTCTTTGATGAGAATGCAGACAAAACCAGACCTAGTACAGACTCTTACCTGTAAACAGAATTTTTCTATAATTAATTGGATATTTTTGTGGAACACTAAGAGGCATAAATTCTGGTAAGAAGAATGTGATATTCCAATTTCTTAACAGGGTCTCATGGCAAAGTAGGAATATGTGCCTCCAAATTTTATATATACATATATATATGTTAAATGAGTGGGCAATCTTCTAAAAAGGAATAGGAGAATAAAAGGGAGCTCAAAGTCAAATTGCTTTCTCATTATAGACCTCTAATGATTGTAATTTTTTCATGCAGGATTGATCACAGAATCATAGAATGGTTTGGGTCAGAGGGGACCTTTAAAGGTCATCTAGTCCAACCCCCCCAGTGAGCAGGGACATCTTCAACTGGATCAGGTTGCTCAGAGTCCCATCAAGCCTGACCTTGATGCTGTGAGGTGACAAGAGCCGTGCCTGTGTTGTCAGTTCCAGGGAGCAAGGGGCTGCTTAGGTGTCTTAGGTGAACGCTGTGATTCCCTATGGTGCATTCTCTTTATGCTTATCCACTGTAAGGAGTGGTCAGAGAACTGTCAGCTATATAAACAAAAGCCTTGACAATTATCCACAATTTCTTTCTTCAACTGGTAAAAGCTTTGGATGCTCATTCCTAATTTTGAAACTTGTGGAATGGTGCATACTTTTTAAATTCTACTTCTTTTAGCTAATTGAGTAGGAAGTGAACTGAAAGGGTTTGTTTGCTCTTTTGCTTTTGTCTCCAATATTATTGGTTGCAATTACTGCAATTTTCAGTAACTAGTAACGCTGGTAAAAGGAAGCGAGGTTCAATGTTTTGACTCCATGCAATGCATAGGCTTAGGCCATATGTTTCTTAGCTAATACATGCAAATCACATAAAGACGCACCTCACACAAGAATACCTCAGCTGTCTGCTTGAAGCCTGTCTTTCTTTTCCCTACATAGAACACTTGTAAAAGAGAAATTATATAAGTCAACCTAGATTTGTGTCATAATTGTCTGGAATTATCACCAGATACTGTCAAATGCTGAAAAGTTTTATCACTCATTTTCCTGTGGCTTTAAATAAGCCTTTTAAATATCAACACTTGAAGTGTGTTGTTGGGTTTTGTTTGTTGTTGTTTGTGGGTTTTTTTTCTTGTTTTTTCTTTCTTTTTTTTTTTAATAAGGAAAAATGCATAGGAGTGTATAATTTTGAAGTCTAATATATTAACTTGGCATTTACTCCAGCCTACCAAGTCTGAACTGAATTTACTCTCTATTGTTGGTAACACCTCTCTTAGCAGTGTTGGTGACAAATCCAAATGTTAGCATGTGTCACGGATTTTGTTTCTGTTTCTCCTCTACATTAAGAGCTTAGATCCTTGGGAATTCTTGCTGTTCTTGTCCAGGAGAAACTTCCATTAAAATCAGTATAAGTTCTTGTTTTGCTGAGGTTTTTTCCCCTGTTCAGGGACTGAAAGAATAAACTCACCCTATAAATATAATATTTGCAGTTGCTGTATTTTAAATTGGAAAAATGCTTATTTTTTTAGTTGTTATTATTATGACATGACATGCCTTTTGATCTCTGCTGTTTCTGTAGGAATTACTGCTGAGAGACAGCTTTGGCCAAGTGTACAAAGCTGTTTCTTCCAAAACAATCCCCAAAATGGGGTACCTGTATGAGGTCCTGATCATCCACAACTGTCTGTGGGAATTCATCTGGAATGAATTTGAGTTACAGATGTTTGTTTCCTTTTGAGATCAATTGGTCTTTGACCTAACTTTTATATAAAGGACCTATAATAACAGCAGACCAGCTTGCTTCAAAACATACAGTGTAATTAGTTTGGTCTGCCTGGCTTCAAATCCTTTTAAACCCCCACCTGCTGCACGGTAGGCACGGGTCATGAAGGTTTGACACAAGGTGAGGTGGGATATTTTTTTGTTATTTCACATCTTTTTCCTCTGATTGGAGATCTGTATGGGTTGCCTAGCAGCCTTCTCTGCAGCCTCTTTACTTTCCTTGTCCGGAAAGCAAGATTTTAACTTCTTTCCCAACTTCTTTCTTTCTGTAGAGTCAGCCCAGACACAAGTTGCAGGGCATGTGCTAACAGATGTCAATTTTCAAATGTTTTCCTATGAATATCCAAACTAGGCAATTAAGGAAATCACCAGCAATGCCTTCAGACAAGTACTGACTTTTTGAAGCTGCCAACCAATGGCTGCTATCCTAAAATCTCTGAGCAATATCACAATGAATGAAATCTGCATATTAATTAAAAATATGTTGTCAACCCATAAGAAATTATGTACTCAGTAGTAAAATCTGCAACATGATTAAATGGAAGGTAGTTTCAAGATTAATTGTTATCATTGAGAAAGACAAATGTTGAGTCCTTCAAATTTTCTTGCTCACTAATTGCAGTTCTCTTCCCCTCCTTAGAAATCTTCGAAGCCATTCTTTTCCTTAAGTTTGCTCAGGCACCCAAGAACATAGAGTTAATGCCCTTGTAATGGTCATTTGTACATAAAGCTGTAATTATTTATTTTCTCATTTGTACCATATCAAGGCTTTGTACAATGTTTTAAGTTTTGTTTTCAAATTATTTTGTATTTTATTTTTATAAACTGGTTCTAAATAAAATAATCATTCAGCATGCAAAACTTCCAATTCTCAATTGTGTTTGTATAATGATTGAATAATTATAAAGCCTCAGTTCAATTTTTTTCAATATTATTTGCTATTGTAACCCTGTGCTTTAACCGGAGAAAGTGCTTTGACAGTGATTTTTTTCCTGTTACAAAGCAATAAGCAAGTGTCTGTTGGTACTGCTGCATCACAGAGTCAGATCTTCATATTGCAAGTTGGAATGATTGGATCAATGGAAGTTTTACTGATGTAGTAGGTTCTTGTGTTATGTATTAATAAGAATAGAAAAATTCAACCAGCCTCCTCAGAAACCTCCCTTTCTACTTGCTCTTACCCATACTGTTTGCATCCAGCTAAACAATAAATGATTGCCACAGCCAAATCCGAGCTATTTTAGTAATAATATGGTGGATTCTAGCTTTGTTCTGAAAAGCCTGCTGCTGCCTTTTTTTTTTTTTTTTTTTTTTCCTTCAAAATTGTAACCTCCTATTTAGTCAGAGGGCACTATAAATAGTTTCTTTGGAGATGATCAGCTATCTGGATGTAGTCACTGAGCTTTTACAGCTTCTTGAGGAGACCTGTCATCCTCTTTACAATACACTTCAGTGGCAGATAGCAGAGAAATGAATGAATGGAATTTATTACTGACTCGGGGCAGTCTGTGTGATGTGGAAATGCAGTGTTAAGCTACTGGTTGCTCTAGTTTTCCTGCAAGATTATTTTATTTCTCTTTCTAGCAAAGTTAGGTAAAAGTGGGAGTATGTGAGCACCACATATAATATATTTGTGGTTTATGTGCCTGAATGTCTTAGCCTTTGTAAGCTGTGGAAAATGCTGCCTGCATTTTGCACAGCAGAACAAAGTTCTGCGGGAGGTACAGAAGAATTGGAGATTTCCTGGATCTCCTTCTTGGCATTATCACCGTTACACCTTGTACGTAAGGCAAATTAAAAACCATCTCTGCCTCTGTTCAAATCATTGGCAGTATTTGCATTAAGCTTTGTGACCAGCTCATCAGCTCTTGTCATTTACATAAATAGCCCAAATTGCTTTGCATGACAGGAAACAAATTGGGAATTCATTTACTCAGTAACATTCCAAGAAAGCAATGTTTCATCTTCTGTTAAGAGCAGCCAGAAATTTAATGGCATGCTTCTGGACAGCGTGTGTTTTTGATGGTCCAACGAGAATGATGGTTCGATCACAAAGGGCGCATAAAGAAATCGCAAGCCAGCTGTATTAATCTGAAGATGAAAACAACAAATTTGTGCACCGTACTGGCAACAGGTAGCTCAGTTTTTTTCTTGATTAAAATATTATCTAAATCTGGATCATACCAGAAATTGAAGAGTGTTTTTGATCTGGCTCCAGTATACTTAAATGGTACAACTGACAGACTGCAGGAAAGCAGCAAGATTGGAACAAAGATCCAGTGGCAGATGAGTGTTGAGGTCTCATAGTTGTCTGACTGATGAGGTGTCTGATGAGCATTGCCTGGCTTGTTATCTTCATTCATACAGGAGACACAATCTGCTTACTCTGCCCTTTTAAGATTTCACTGTGCTTCTCTGCACTCACACTCTATCAGCCTCTCACGTAAATTTGTACACCAACATAAGAGCGCTACGCAGTGCACACAAGTCAGCTCTCCCTGGAAATCCCGTAGTAAGTGAAATCCAACTATTAGCAATGGGAGAAAGAACTGAAACATCGAAAAACAGGTAAGAACTGGCTGTTACAACCTAGATAAGCTCAAACAGCTGTCCCAAAGGACCATGTAAATTTTACGTCACATTTGGGTAATCTACCTGGAATGTCATGGTAGCATTAATTGGTCTCTTTGTCCGTGAGAACAAAATACAAATGAAAGGTGCTGCCTTCAGTTGCAGCTCGAGAGTGCCCATCTCTACTGATGGGGGAGAAGTAATGCTTCTAAAAGCTTTTAATAACATCCTCAAAAATCGGAAGGATTAGCTCCTCCTTTTTAAAACCAGGAATTTATGAATAAGGTGGTGATACCTGTCACCAACACCATCTCCTTTTCCTAAGGTAAACCTGGAAATGAGAGCCTCCTTCTCTTTAAGGCATTAATCCCAATTTAAAATGTACTGTACGTTTGAATTTTGTGAGTTATTTGCATATTTTACTCCATCTATGATACTGAAGGGAAATGCTTGATAACAACATGACTATCCCCTTTTATTATGCAGCTGCTGTCAGGTTTTGAGGTGTATGTGTGTGTGATCAGTCCACCACAGTGGTGTAAGGGCAGAAGTAAAAGAAAGTACTTAAAAGTACATTTTTGTATGTTATAGTGCTCTGTCAAAGCTGACTGCAAAAAATTACTTCTCCTACCCTATGATTACGTGTTCTTATGCTGCTAAGAGAGGGACAATTGGGTTGTCATTCTCCACGTCATTTGTATTTGCTAAATGCTTGCGGCAGGAATGCTCATGCAAAATGACTAAAACTAGAGGCAGCTGCTCATTGCTGTAGGCCAAATTTATCTGTAGAACTGTAATACTGGTGATAAATGCTTATGAAGAGGACCTGCATGATTTTTCAGGTCATTGGATATAATTGCAGGTATCACTTTAGGATAAAATTATTTCTTTGTGCTTGTGTCAAGAGTTGATCCTTAACAGGTTACTTTTTGCTCCAATTCTTCTTTGTCTTTCTTCTTCTCTGGATATATAGTTAAGAGAAAGGAAGATTTGACTCATGTCTCCAAGAGGTGAAGATGAAAGCTTCATCAATCATGCAGGAGCATGTCTTCTGACAGGAGCAAAGTCAGCCCCTGCCTCCTCTAGTTTGTTAAACAGCAAATCTCACTTCTGTTTCATGTAAAACAATACAGAAAGGGGGTTGGTTTTGGTTTTTTTTTTTTTTTGATCTGTTTCAAATGCTGTGGCATTGATTCCAGAAGGCTTGCAAAATCTGTTGACAATCCAGCCTGCTTATAAAATCACATGGGGAAGATTTTTTCCATGTCAAAACCAGGCATCACTCATCAATTATTATTTTTTGCTGTATTTCTCTATTTTAATCATGGGGCAAGAGTGAGCCTACTCTGCTAGTGCAGTAAAGCAAAACACCTCTGAGAGGAAGGTGCAGTTGACACGCTGTGAATGAACAGTAGCCACATGGAACATTGGGGCATATATTCTGAGGAGCACATTCATGAATGAACAGCACAGTCCTAAACCATTCCTTGAGTAGGCAGGTCCATCAAACTCCTCCTGTGATACCTTGCATGGCTCAAGCTTTAAAAAAACAACCAACACCAACCAAGCAAATACCCCTGACATTACAATAATTAGAAAAAGTGCTTAAAAAAAAAAGGGGCAAACCAAATCAACACTGTCTGAGGTTTGTTTAATCCTAAAGTAAGCAACTTGTGTAAGACAGCTTCTGCTCAGTAACCATAAAGTTACTTTTTTACCTCGCTCTCATGCCTTTTATTTTTCAAAGGGTCACATTAAACAAAGGATGATACAGACAAGCCTCTCAGTCAAAATAAACCTGGTTTGTTGGTTGTTGTTTTTTTTTTTTTTTTTTTTTTAAGAGAGTAAGAGAATAAAGAAAACAGAAGAACATTATTAGCTAACTGCAACAAGGTTAACAAAACAGGAGATGGGTAATTAGTGTTTAGTGCCACCTATAATGAAATGTTTCCCACTGGGAAAAATGTGGGACGCAAGTCCACTTTGCTCCTTTGAAGTCACAGGCCAGAGCAGAACATAACAACAGCACCTAACACCACAGTCACTTAATATATATTCAAGTTTTTACACATCTGCAAAGCAGAAGTAGTAGCAGCCATTTGGATGTTCTTTCTTAATGGTTCTCACAGGGGGCCTAGGAAACTCGGAAGGACCTGGATCTTGTGACATGGAGCTGGAGCTGCAGCTGCTACTTCTGCTGCTGCTTCCAGCCACCTGTGCTCTACTTCTGTCCTCAGCAGGAGAGACCTGGGGGGAACCTGGGCTCAGGTACCCAGCTGTGGTCTGAGTAGATGCAGTGGCATACGTGGTTGGGCCAGTGTTGTTTTTCACATAAACGTTTTTGATAGCAACAAGAGTATGTGCCATGACGCTGAGGCTGTTACTCAGATCTTGCATGCCTTGCTGCAGCAGACGAAGATTGTGATTGACACTGTCAAAGCCAGACTGGATCACCTGCATCTGGGCCTGCTGAATCTGCAGTAGGTCCTCTTCTGTTATTTCATTTTGGTCTGCCTGGGACCTGCCTTTTGTTTTGGCTTTTACTTTCCCACAGGAACCACTGCCTGATGTCCCCAGAAAAGATAGCTGTTCTTGGCTAGGTGGAACAACTGCCATGTCCTCAGAGCTTTCTTCTGCCTCTACCACCTTCACTACTATTTCTTCTTTAAGGTTCATCTTCTCAAGACTGGATTGATGAGATGGGCCAGGATCATCATTAAACCCTAGAGGAGATGGGGGAAAGAAAAAGCAAAGGAGAATAAGTCAGAAACTTGATAACTTCGGTAACCGGTGAAAGGTGTTCTCATCCACTATGCACTAACATGAGTCCCTGAACCAAGACTCTACAATTTGTCCTGCATGATCTTTGATTGTTTTACAACACATATTACCTCTATAAGCAAGAAGAAAACTGTAAGAGGCGATCGCCAGTTAACCACACGTTTACATACTACAAATCCTTTACCAGCCCCACCACTGAAAACCAGTTTTAGATTCAAAGAGACAAAGTTCAGAGCAAGCTCGTTTCATGCTCTACCGTGCACGTGGTAACCAGTAACAGCATTGCCGAAACACTACGATTCCAAGAAATCCCTTGGTAGGGAAGGTGACCATTTCAGCGCACTAATACGATGTCTCTCTTCCCTGTACGAAGTTACACACTCGCAGCGCTCCGCACTGCCTGAACCGCGGCTGGTTGTGCTCACAGGAGGAAGTACTACAGAGGTGCACTTGTAGACCGGAGCTGCGCCTGGTGCCGCATAGACAGGCACCTCCTGCGAGGCAGGGTTTATTCCTAGGTGCTGTTTTGATGCGCTGCTAGGACCCACAGCACGAAATCTCCCAGATCCGCGTGTCTATGTACACTGTGCCCTTCGAAGCAGCGAAGGCAGTTATCCAAAGCAGGTATTTTCAAGCGGGGCTGGTACCCGCAGCCCTCGGTACGCACACAGTGAGCGGGGAGCCCGACACAGCAGCCGCTCAACGCCGCTCCTCCCCCGGGGGCCGAGGCAGCGGCTCACGGGGCTCCCGCGATACAGGGGGGGGACGGCCGGCGGAGGGTCCAGGGCAGCGCCGTGGGGGATAGGTCCCGCACTCACCCATGTCCCCCACGACGGCGCCGGGCAGCTCCAGCGTGTCGATGCCGCCCACGATGGGTACAGCCTCGGCGGGCAGCAGGGAGCCGTAGGCACGGTGGTGGTGGCGGTGGCGGGCGGGCGGCGCGGCGGCGGGCGGCATCTCTTCGGGGGACAGAAGGAGGCCGAGGGCGGCGGGGGGGGCCGGCGGCCCGGAGCCCTGCGAGAGGCGGCAGAGCTTGCTGCGGTCACGGCGCTTCAGGTCCCGCCAGCGCTTCTTCAGGTCCTCCACGTCGCGGGGGCAGGCGGCCACCGGGTTCACCTTGTGCCGAATCAGCTCCCACACCTTGCGCTTCTGGCCGGGGGAGGCGCGGCCCGGCCCCGCCGCGAACAGCAGCTGCTCGTGTTTCAGCACCTGCTCGATCAGCACCTCCGTCTCTGCCTCGTTGAAATTCGCCTTGCGCCGCTTGGGCGAGTCCTCGGCCATCCTCCGCCGCGGGGAGCCCGGCCGGGCCCCGCCTGCGGGCAGCCGCCGGCGACCGTGCGAGCGACCGGGCGCGAAACGGCGGGGGGCGCCCTTACTGCTGCCCCTGTCCCGGCCCGCGGGCGGTGGCGCCGCCGCCGCTAGGCCGGGCCGCGAGCCCTGCTAGGGAAGCAAATACCGCGCATGAGAGGAAAAGACGCGCACGAGCCGGCGCAGGCGCCCCGTGCCCAAAGTGTTGACATGGGGAGGGGGCCCGGTCCCCGGCCCGGCCCGCGCCGGCTCCGCCCCCGTCCGCCTCCCCGGCGGGAATCCCCGCAGCTGTCGCTGCCGTCCCGCCCCCGCTGGGGGAGGGCGCGGACCCGCTCGGCCCTCCCCCGCCGCGGGTTGTGCGCGTGCTCGGCGTCGGCAGCGGCGGGAGTCGGGAATGGCGGCTGTTTTGGAGCTGCTGTTGCAGGAGGAGGTGGCGGTCAGCGCTGTAGTATGGTGGCTCCGGCACGGCTCTGGCCACCGCTCAGCTGAGGTAACGCGCGGTGGGTTTGCCTATTAGCCTACCCTCCCTGCCTCCCACAGAGCCCTGGCTCCAGCGGGGCCGGGCTTGCCGCCGCGCCACCTTCCTCCGCTCAGCTCCTGCCGCCTTGGGCAGGGGCCGTGCGGGAAAGTTTGTCCGCTCCGGCGCTGGGGGCGGCCGCTCTGCGCCGCAGTGAGGGGCGAAGCCCCTGTCGGTCAAACCGGGGCCCGTCTCCGGTGGAGAGCTGGGGCCGAGCTCCGTCTAACAGCCGGCGGCACCGCCCTCGCCGCGGGCGGGCTCTGAGCAGAGCGGCGGGAAGTCGAGGCCGCTGTCGGGGAGTTGCCACCGGGAGCGGCAACGGAGTAAAAACCGTTAAAATCCGCAAGGCTTGAGCCCACTGGGAGCTCGGCGCCGCCTGGGCCGGGCGACCGCGGCCTCCGGCGGGCGGTATTGCCGTGGGGCTGAGGCGGCGGCGGGGGAGGAGCGGCAGTGGCGGGGGTCTTGCGGTCGCTGCGCGAAAAGCGTGGCGCGAAGAGGGTGCCTGGGTCCCCTGGCTATCGTGTGCCAGTGAAGAACGGAGGGAGGGCAGCTGGTGGCCGGAGGAGACCTGATGACACGAGGGGGTGGTGCTCCACGCGCCTTTAGCGGGGAAGGCGGCCGTGGGAGGTGAGCGAAGCTGTCACCGTCCCCCTGTGTGCAGCAGTTGTATTTAAAAGCAATTTGTATTTAAAACGTTTTCTGCCTGATCGGTGTGTTTTGCCTGGCGTTAATTAAAATCAAAACTCACTGCTGTTACCCACATGAGTTAGTCAAGTGTTGCTGTTGTCTTAAACTTGTGTTTAAGTCCTTAAGAAAGGACCAGCATTTTATGTTGTTCAGTATTTCCTAAGCTGTGACTTGCAGAACCAGACCAGTGGAGGTGATGGACTTTGAGATGTGGGCAGCTCAGCTGGCACTATGTGAATGATGGGTGCAGAGGCCAAAAAGTTTTCCCTTGCAAGGGAATTGCCAATTGCCTTTTGCTGCTGGGAGCATCTCAGTGGCTTCTGTGGGGGAAAGCAACTGAGAGTCTGGCAGCTGTTGGCACGTTGCTGTTAGGTGGCTGTGGAGGAACCAAACCTCTGTTAACTTGCACAGAGGAAGATGAGCAAAAGAAGGTTGTGCTCTGAAAAGCTGGAGAAGCTGCCTGACCATGTGCCTAGCACGGGGAGTGGAATTGTCTTTTTACCTTTGTGCCAAATCGGGGGGGCATCTGAGGAAATGGCAGTCTAGGCCTTGCTCTGGCTTTCCTGTCAGTTTTGGCCTGGAGCTGATTAAGAAGCTGGGTCTTCTGACACCTCATGGGTTTTGTGTTCTGAGCTGTGTTTTTATTACTGAGAGAGTGCTGAATCTGTGATCCTTGGCCGCTTGGCTTGTCATCCAGGCTGTCAGAGCCTTGTGTTTCTCCAGGAAGCTGAATTGGTCTCATGTTTTCAAACATGAGCTTCAGCGTAGGCGTCGAGGATTGTAGGAGTCCAGCAGTGGCCATGCTTTCACTGCCTCCTTTCATCCAAAAAAGTCCTTCAGAAACAGTGTTTGCTCTCTTGACTTTTCATCTAGTGGAGATGTGGATATAAACGAACAGGAATATGTGTGTAATGATTTTAATAACAGGCTGTCCAGGGAGGTGGTGGAATCACTATCCCTGGGTGTGTTTAAAAAACATCTAGATATGGCACTTCAGGACATTGTTTAGTGTTCCTGATAATATTTAGTAGATGGTTGGACTTGATGATCTTGAAAGTCATTTCCAACTTTAATGATTCCATGATAATATTAGTAAGGAATAAGTTGTTGCCTGCGAGAGCTGCTTCTCTTGTTGAAAATGTTGCCGAGTCACACTGAGAGGAAACAGAAACCTAGTGCAGTGTTAGGAAGAAAAGAAGTTTTACCCAATGTACAAAACTTAAGAGTTATGCACGTAACATCAAGTCTTTTTTTTGTCTAGATTTACCCTTGTAATATCACCACCACCTGTTTAGATTTTACATGTGTTAAGTCTGTGGCAGGTTTTTTGTCTGAGTTTTCTAACCATAAAAGTCATGTACCTTAAAGTTGCACAGTCCCTATTTAGACTTCTGTGAGATCTCAAAGGAGCAAAATTATTTAACTGAAATGGAAGAGCAGCCTTGGTCTTGTGTTTGGCACCTCAGGACTCCAAGTGCTCAAACAGTTGTTGTTCTAGCACCCCTCTGTGGAAGCAGGTGGCATTCGAAGACAAATAAGGGATGAAGAAGTCGCAGATTTTAGATTTTTCTATTAGAAGTAGTTGCTTCAGTATCAGTGATTCTGAGATGTTGGATTAAGGGGTGCCAGTCACTCCAAGTGCTCCCTGGCTTTAGCTTTCATACTACTGATGTTTCCATGGAAGAGTTTCACTGTTTCCCAGTTGGAGACCAAAGTGTATGACTGAGTCTGAAAACTGCCCAAATGGTGTATGTGGAGGCTGTTTCCGATCTATGACCAGTGCTGATGTTGCTCAAATTTCAGTGACCTGCTTTGACAAGTCATGTTGATTTTTATTGTGTGTTGCCATCCCATGGTTACTTCTTAAATGAGTCTGGGCACCTGGAAAGAAAGAATCAGTTAAGCAGCTTTATATTAATGCTTTGTACTCTTTCCTTATAGGAGAACCACATCCATGACAAGCTGGTATCTCTTAGTTTGCTTCAGAAAGACTTTGTGCCTTTTCTGCTAAATTTTTTAAGGGAGCAAACAAGCCAGATCCTGACTAATGGTCCCTCCACTCCTGCTAAAACTCCTAATTCCAAGGCCCATGGGAGCCAAAGGACAGGATCAGAAAGGAGGGCAGGCCATGCAAGCAGCAGCCGAGTCCAGCTCTTTTCCCAAAGGACTTCGGTGACCACCTGCAGCACAGATACCAGCTTTTCTCCCGCCGCAGCATCCAGTGGCTCCTCTTCCTTTTCTGGGTCAAACCTGTCTAGCCCTTGTGGTGATCTCCCTAGTGTGGTCTCCAGTAGCAGTCCGAGCTTTGGGTACAGCCCTGTGCTTAACCACGGTGAGAAGCGGTCATCTCAGAAGGCCAGTCTGGGGAGCTTCCTCACAGCCACTCCTGAAGCCCTGCCAGCAAGACGAGGTCGAAGGAAAGGCAGCAGCTCATTCGGTGCCTCTGGCCGGCAGGTAGCTCGGGATCCGGGGCGTTGTCTTCCTGAAGAGGAAGATGGAAGGAATGACAGCATATCGTGGAGCGGAGGAAGAAGGAAGCGGTGCGAAGTGCCTCTTGTTTCTCCCAGATCCCCACCCAGCCAGCTAAATCTTAACAACTTGGAGGAGTTTCCACCCATGGGTGCTGCCTCTGGCTGGATGAAGTAAGAGCAAGTCTGCCTCGCTGTCTTGTTTGGATTGTGCTGCGGGTTACTGTTCCTGGACTAGCTCATCATGTTGTGCGTGTCCAGATATGGAAGGTGCTGTAATAAACACTGCCTGGGGGCTGGCCTCTGGGCCTCTTGGTCAGAATGGCTTTTTTATGGTTACATGTAGGGGAATGGTTATTGCTTTGTTGGGTAGTCAGGTTTCCGCTCTGTGAACCCACCCAAGATGCCTCTTTAGCCTCTCACGTGTGGTGATGCCTGCAGCTTAACAATACACAGACCAGCTGATTTGAAGCTGAGCACATCTTTGTCCTTGCATGTTCTAACATGTCAGCATTATCTTGGCTCTTCACGTTTCTCGTTTTGCACAATAGCAATTGCTGCTTAAGAGCAGTCCTGGAAGGTTCTTTGGTTTTACTGAGGCTAGCAAAAAAGCTTTTGGGTTGACTTTCTGTGGCTTCTGGTAACAGATGTTAAGACATGTTAGTGTGCAGCTTTGTTCCATGGACAAAATAACTAGCTGATGCCTGTGTTCTTTGTCTGCAGCAAGCCCTGGTCTGCCTGGTGACATTGGCTTAGCTTCTGGGCAGCTGTTTGCCTTGTGGTTGCCTCAGTCCTTTTATCTTTGAGATTTTACTCTTTAAAATCCTCATTACCAAATAGAAGGCTCTGACGTGAGCCTGTGTGCTTCATGTATCAGGCACTGGTCTCTGAAAATAGGACCTTTTAGTTGGACATGACAAACTCCAGCTAAAGATTGCTATGTCTGTGGGTCTGTACAGCAGATCCATATGTGAGGTCTAGATGATACTCTTGGTGATGCTTTGGCCGAGTAAGATAAGTTGTGTTTCCAACATAGACAGGAAGATTCTCTTCCTCAATTGTGTTGTGCCCAACTAGGGGAAGGAGTGTCAAAAGTGGTCAGGGAGTGTTTGTAAGCCAACCTTGCAGCGATTTTGAGAACACCATAGCAATTAATATGTAGCAACCAGCATTTCCTTGAGAAGTGTAGTGCTTTGTGTTCCTGTATCTAATTTCCAGTATGTATTTTACTTCATTACTGAGCACCTTCCTGAAGGACAAGTCAGGGTAGTTTATGTAGGAAGGATGAGTTTCCCTAAACTTAAAGGGCTTGTGGTAACTCTGGACTCTTACTGGTAGACAATGTCAGCTTGATTGTTTTGGGATTTGTTTTTTACTTTGTTGTGGTCATGTTAGAAACTGCTTGTGAATTAGTTTCTTACTAAAATGAAGCATATCCTGCCCTTTCAAATTAGAAATGTTTGGAAGAGTTCTGTGTCACTACATTATCTGTTCTGTGGCTTGATGATTGATAATTAATTTTGCAGTGAGGGTCAGCAGGCTGATTTTAGCAGTCTGTAGCTCCATGACTTTTTATTCAGTGACCAAAATAAAGTTGGCAGCTATAGGTACAGTTTAGAAATTCAATATCTTGACTCCATATGCATTTCATATAGCATTAGGTTCTTCTGGAAGACATGCATGAGTATCTGTCTTGGGACCTATTTTTTTTTTGTTGGTGTTTAGCTTGATTTCAGTGGAATCACTTCTCACTTTTTCAGCAAAAGCAAACCGTCGAGGCGAATCAACCCGACTCCTGTAAGTGCTGAGCGCCCCCTCTCAAAACCAAAGATGTGCTTCACTTCTACGCCTGTCAGTCAGTCTCCAGCTGCTCGGTTTTCATCTGGGTCAAGCCTTGAAGCCTTTACTACTGTCCAGGAAGGAAACCTTGCGCCTGTGATAAGCAACAGCCTTCAAGAGGAGAGGGAGATGCTGAAGAAAGAAAGGTACAGTCTGAGCAGGGTGGTGATAGGCTTCTATTGATTTTTAATTCTTTTGTCTTAAGATGGTACCAGTATCAGGAACTAGATGATCCTTAAGGGCCCTTCCAATCCAAACCATCTTATGATATGAAATGACCAGAATAATACCCAAAACATATTTGTGTCCTTAAAACTCTTGTTTGCCTAAACCCAAGTGCAACCGTGGTATCAGACTAGCATATTGATGCAACTAGCTCCTTTTTGTCATTTTAGTGGTGTGCTGACTTTATCTTCAGAAGTTTGGTCAGTCCTAACTGCCTCTTCATGGGCTTGCAGGCATGACCACGGTGGGTTTGACCTGGTGTAATTAGGCTGTGTACAAAGACTGTCTCTGTGATGGAAGGTATAGTCTGGTTTGAAGAGAATGAGTTAAAAGATGTGAATGTGGGGAAAGCGTTAATGATTTTGCAAGCTAGGCAGACTAACACAGGCTTACAGTCGGAAAACAGCATGTGAGTAGTGTGAGATTCTGTTTTAAAAGTTAGTACTGCAGCTATCTGCTGAGAATTGTGTGTACTCGGAGATGAGGTGAATTATAGCTTCTGATGTTGTCTCTGCTGTTCAGTTACTGTGTGACTTTCATCCTTTGTAAACTTATATCACTGTTAATCTATGAGGATTGATACCTCAGGAAAAAAAACACAGCACAATAGTAGAGAGATCTGTTTATAATTGCAGACAGAACTGTTGGTGGTGTTTCTAGGTTTTGTTCTTGTGGAAACTCCTCAGGACATGTGGGTGGAATTCTTTTCCTACTTAGCCTTTCAGTTCACTTCAGCGGGACCAGAACGGGTTGAAACAAACCCAGTAGAGTCTCATGAGTTTCTGTTTGTAATGGACCTGTAACAGAACTGCACAGGATTCAATCTTTCCTCCATTCTGTGAAGCACCTATTCCAGTCTGAATTCTACCCAAAACGTCCTACTAATCTGTATAAAGTCTGTGAAACAGTAGTATGTGGGTTGGATATTGCTCATGAGGCCATCTCATCATGCTTCAAATGGGCAGTGCTTGGCGCTTAGTGCTGGGAGCTGTGTTGTGTCCTCAGTAGCATTGAAGTGGGGTACAAAAATAATGCAGTCCCCAGACAGCTGGGGGGTCACTTTGAGCTAGGGCAAAAGGATGACATTCATGCTGAGGTAGATGACAACACAGAGGCAGAGGTGAAGCAGAATCTAATTATGTTATTGGCGTCTTACCTTAGTGAGTTTACAAAACACTTAATAAATAACTTTCTTCACTTCTGTCAGTGGGGTGCTTATATTCACTGCAAGGGAGATGTTATTTAATAACCTTTCTACTCCCATTTTGGGACTAATGTGTTCTTCACTGCAACAGTTCCACTAGAAATAGGCCAATGGAAGAAGTCCTTTGCTGCAGTTAAAAACGTTTCTTGTCTTCCCCACAGCCTTTAAAGTGACTTCTAAAGAATTAACTTTTGAGGCAGTGTGGTAAGAGGTGATGTGATGTTCCACATGTGGGTTCCACTGGGGTCTTTAACAATCATTTGATACTGCTGTAACTGGCTTTTTTTCCTGCTTCTCATGTGTCTTACATATGCTGCTCTGCTGCTGCATTTTGGATGACCTCTGTAGGTATAGTTTTTTACAATGTCTGTGTATTTAGCTGAATGATCACTGTTGATTTAGAACCCAGTAATTAAAGTAGTTTGTGCCCTCTTGTCATTTAACTTGCCAGTACGGAATTTCATCAGCTGTTGCATTGCCTTTCCACTTAGTGGTATTGGATCTTCTCAGGGCATTGTTAACTTACCTTCAGATATGTTTGTATGGATGAGAACCTTATTTTTCACAGATTTTGTAAGGTGTCTCACTGTCAGAAATTGTACGTGGAAGTGTTGGGTTTTTTTACAACCAGGTCTCTAACAAATTCCACGTCCTTAACAAATACCAGTTTAGATGAAGAGCAGTAACGTAGGCTAGTTAGATAATGGGGGTTGGACTCGATGATCACCAGAGGTCCCTTCCAACCCCTTCCATTCTATAAATTTGGTCAAAGTGCCATGCTATTTTATCAGAGTTGGAATAGAATATGATTCTTTGGAGTCTTTTGATTGTTAGCCCCAAGATCCTTTCTCATTAAGGGAAAGATGAGTTAAATTACTACCATGCTAAAAGTAGCTTTAGACAGTGTAAATGACACGACCAGTAATTGCAGGAATTCCTTCATGCTGGACTGCCAGAGAAAGACCTCTTCTGGCTGTGTGGCTGCTGTGTATCATCTTCAGTCACATGGTGTGTTGCTGCTCTTGAATTTCAGATGCAAATTGCTGCACCAGGCGTCTACTCCTGCAGGGATATCTCTTGATCCTGGTACTCCTACTAAGCCTAGCTACACTCGCAGTGCTAGCCTTCCTGCTGAAAGCCATCTGGTGACCTGTGCAAATCCTACTAAGATTTCCTGCAAGAAGCAGTTGGAGTGTCTGGCGCAGCTCTATTCATCGTGTATAGCAGGTGAAGACCCAGAGGATGTGAGACTGACCTTTCTTTGAGCTTTGGAATTGCACATGTGTTGTGAGAGGGAGGCAGATGAAAGCGGAAGTGGTGGGACAGTTACAGTGTACAAACAAATTACATCTGGAAAAACAAACTAAGCACACTCCAGTTACTATAATATATAGATACTAGGTAAAAGTTCAGGGAAGGAGGTGAACCTGATGCAGTACTCTGAGCTGCAGTAGGCTGAAATTATACGGCCCTATCTGTTCTATTGCCATGGGACAGGTACCTACCTTTTTACCATTGTTTATTAAAGCTGGTCAATGCTGAATATCCACCTTTAGTATCTAATTTCCTCTCTTCCAGAAAACCTGGTACCAAATATTTTTCTGGAGCTCTTTTTTGTTCTGCAGCTGTTGACATCTAAAGGCACTTCTGCTGCAGAAGATGGGGATAGTGACCTTGAAGTCAATGAAAGCAGTAATGGTAAGCAGTAATTTTGAGGGGGGTAAAAATACTACTTCCAGGAAATTATAATGTCAGATGGAGTAGTTGCCTTTAGCTTAAGACAGTTAAATTCCATAAAAGCACTTTGTTACCACTGTGGGACTCATCTGAGATGCTGACAAAAACTATGCATGTATACGAAGTGCTTCCATAGTAAGAGCAGGTTTGCTAGATACTGTTTGAATATAGTTTTCTGCAATTGTGTGAGATTTGTTGTGGCTACTTGCTAACACTGACTTCCAGAGATAAGGATGGATATGCTAAAATCTTCACCATTGGTCCTTGTAACTCAAGTGCTGTCAATCTACTATGTGCTTCTTAAATTTAAGGTTGGGTTATGAGTGCACAGGATCCATCCATGTTGAGGCATAATGGTCACTTGTTTTTTTCAGCAAATTCAGTCTTAGCTTGATGAAGTTATTACTTTGATATGGATATAAAAGAAACAACCAAAGAAAATAATGGCTTTAAGATGAGACACACACCTCTTCCATCTAGATGCCCCAGTTTGAATGACCTTTGTTTTTCTTTACCATACAGCATAAACAATCCAGTTGCCTTTACTGTAGGAAGGGAAGGGATGGGAGGATTTGTCTATTCAGGTGGCAGGGAATGGGAAAGTCTGGAAATTGGCTATTGGTCTGGAAGGCTGTTTCTGAATATAGCAGTTCCTGATTTCCTGGAGATCTAATTGTTGGTCTTTTAGTTTAGAAATGGTGATAAGTGCTGTTTTCTCATGTTGTTTTTTTTTTCCCTTAGATGTGTCAGGGAGACAGCATTTCCGAAGCGTGCACAATTGTGTTTATTTTGCTGTGCAAGTCTTGGATTATCAGTATGAGTGAGTTGAACTGTTTCTTTTTTTTTTTTCCTCTGCTTGTGTCTGCAGACGTGTGTGAGATTAAGCAAGTGTACTTAGATTTTAGAGCTTTACCACTTTCAGGCACAGATTTGTTAATTTTCCCTCAAAAATACAACTTAACTTGGATTTGGCTGTCTGTGAGTTTTCCTTGCACTGATCTGCCTACTGACCTTCAGTGTCATTATGAACAAATGGGAAAGTCATGAGCTGGATGCAATAAAACATGACCCTACAGCTGCCAGGTGGATTTCACGCAGGGTACCTGGGGCTTAGAACTCTTGATTTGCTAGTCTCACAAAAAATGAGCATAAGCATTTCTTTAGGTCTGATCATGTGTTGATTATGTCTGTCTGTCTGGGTTTTATCCATTTTGTCTTGGCAGAATTATTTCCCACTTAGAAAAGGGGATGCTGAAGCTTTTGGCTGAAAATGAACGGATTGCATCTTTTTCTCCCACCTTGCATGAGAGGCTCAAGCAGGCTTATGAAAGCAGCACAGCCAAGGTAAAAACTGGCAGACCTCAACTCAGGTTGCTTCACGCCTTTGTGTTGTTTCTCTTTTATTTGAGATGACTTGATGTGAAGTCTCATTCCTTGTACTTCAGCTGTCTTGCCACGTCATCTTTGGCAAGTGTTTGCAAGTTACTTTTTTTTCTTGTCAGCAGGTGAGTTAATTGCTAGGTCTAGTGATGGTTAGCTGTGAATCGCTGCTGGCGAGCCTTGTACTGTGCTCTAGGCCCTGATCTTGACCAACAGCTTTGACAGGGTTAGGGTTTGCTTTTGAGGTTCTCATCTAATAAATACATATCCCAGAAGAATGATTGGTTAGATGCAATATCAGAATGTAATTGGAAGAAGCAGATGTGTTTCATAGCTGCAGATTCCTTTTAGGCAAATGAAACTTCAGAGGAGATAAAGCAGTCTGTAAAAACTGGTTTCCTGATCTAATCATCTGAGTTAGGCTACTAAAGTTGGATGGTAGGAATGCTTTCCTTAATGGATTTTGTATCTTGTTTCATCCATCTTTTAAAAATGGAAATTACTCTTGGCAAAGAAAGTGCTGTCTACTTTCTGAGACTAGGGCATGTCCATAGCTGAGTTTTTTAATTAAAGCTGTAAATAAAGATCCCTTATTATTTGAATACACAGCTTTTCACATGGGAGAAAGGAGAATAATAATAATATTACAGGGATTGTCAGCCACTAGCCTGCATTCTCTGGAGCAGTTACACTGTGGCTGTTCACAGATTATTCTGTGATTATGTGCTCTATCAATACTGGTTGCAGTCTGTTCTGCAGAGATTTCTCAGAGAGACAAGATGCTTCCACAGCTAATTTTGAGCGATTCTGCCTCTTCTTACTCAGATTGTTGGATAAATTAGAGGCTTATGGTAGTCTAATATCTGCCTTTATATTTTTAACAGGTGTCTCTACTGCTGCCATGCTCTGTACAGTCCGTTTCCTTCCAGCCAGAAACGGACAATCGCTCTAACTTTCCTAGTGACAGAGCATTTCACATATTTAAGAAACAGAGGTAAGTTTCTTCTACTGTCACTGTGTGGCTCACAGGGTATAATCTTTCTATGACTGTGAACAAAGGATATTAAGAATGCTACGTGCTATAGAAAAATAAGATTATTCACTCTGATTTAAAAAAAAAAAAAAGTCTTTGTCCATATTGACTGCAGGAGCTAAATGTTTAATGTCTTTAGAGAAGAACAGCCTAATTCTTCAGGAGTTATTGAGACTTCTGGTAAATGGCAGTACAGTGTGGCACCCTACTGGATTGCTTCTGCATATAAATCTGGTATGCTTTTATTCTTCCTGCCACCTCCCTCCATGCTTGCAGCAACCTGGTGAGGGGAGAATGGCAAGTTGTCTTGGTCCTTTTTTTTCTTCTCATAGGTGTTATTTCATGTGGCTTATTCTTTCCTGCCTCTCAGTCTTCAGTATGTCTGGTAATGGGTGTTTTGGTCATTCCGTCAAAGCTTGGGCATAACAAGCTTAAGCACTTGCTGTCAAAGACATGGAAAATGGAAACTTGCTGAAGTGCCACTAACATTATTGAGTTTTGCAAAGGTATCTGAATGCTTAGAGGCTTGAGTTATTTAATCTGAGGTAGATTCTTGCTGGGGAATTTAGGAGCAATTGAATACTCAGTTGTTGTCACTTCAGATTTTGAATGGTAGGAATTCATACCCTTAAATGTCTTGATTCACAGGGATATATTTTATGAACTGCTGCGTGAATGGGAAGATAACCATGAAAAAAGTGGCTGGGACTTTGAAAGAGTTCTGGGCAACAAGATCAGGTAGGAGTCTTGTGCAACTTCAGCTGGCTCTCTAATGTAGCTGGATTACTGGTGCAGCATAACTTGGCATCCTCAGTTCTCCCTAATGGTCTTCTGCACTAATCTGTAGGGAGCTGTGCTTCTTGGAAGGGCCTGTCCAATGTAAACTCGCTTCTATACTTAAAAGTATCAACTGTTATCTTAAAAAAAGCAGGCATAAGTGGCAAGGGCTTAATATGATCAGTCTTGGTGTAGCTCTTTCCTTATTCATAATCACAGGAAAAGACACTCTCACAACCAGCATGTTGTGGTCTGAACACTGTCATTTTATACACTTGTGTGTGCATTTCCTGTTTCCAGTGCCCCACTTCTCTTAAGGGTGGACAAGTGTATTAAATGTTCAGAAGCTCTTCTAATTATTTCAGGGGGTGTGTTGGTTCTAAAAACAAGACACCTGGGGCTCTTTCTATGGAAAGCAAACCCTTTTATTCATTTATTGCTTTATCAGAATACAGAATATATAAAGAAACTATTACGGTTTTGAAAGCAGTTGCCTTGTGGGTTTCAGTGTTAGTCTTAGCCACTAGCTTACTCAGGTTGAATGTATGAAGGTCACTTTTCACCACAGGAGCAAAACAAGGCTGAGATTTAAAAGGAGACATTTTCCTTCTCTTTGGGCATCAGAAGTACTGCTATTGCTGTTTACCTGAAGATGTGTGAACTCTCAACTCACTGCTCTGCACAGGGGAGAGTGGGAGCTGAACGAGTTAATTTTATTCCTAATTATCAGCATCACTGCAGGAAAGGAAGAGAGTCTTTTTATTGCTAGAGTTGTGTTTGTTCTGCAGGTGCTCATTTTTGTTTCCATGGTCAGCAGATGGGGCTCAGTGCTTGGGTGACCTGGTTATAAAGATGTTTCTTTTTGCAGTGGCCTTTGAAGATCACTTTCTTAAAAACAGATATTTTATGCTTTTGGTATAGTTTGAAGTTAGAACACCACAGAGATCCAGTCAGCATTTTGTGATGTTTTCCTTCCCAGGGCCATGATGGCTCACCTATCTGCAACCTGCAACCACAGCCATTTTGCCAGGCTCTTTCAGAAACAGCTTATCCAGGTAAATGACTTTTTTGAAGATATTCATCAAAACTGATTTGATCCTTCTTCAGACTGAGAAAACAAACTGTGTTGTGCATGTTTCTTTGAGATTTTACTATTGAAACCTTTTTGGGAGAGCCAGCTTTTCAGGACGGGAATTTCCTTCCAGAAATATAAATCAGTGATATGTTAGTGATGAACTCTGTAAATCAGGGATAAGGTACAATAAGCATGTCATGAACTGTAAATTTCATAACAGTTCCAATTTTTAGAAATGTTAAGGAAGTATTTTGACATATATCATATGCAGATGTTCCCAGTTATGTTCAGTAGCAATAGGAGTACAAAGTACAAAGATTCTCTGGTTCTTCTGTATAACACTGCAACAACTTCTTTTGACATAGTATTGCTGTTGTAGTTTACAGGGGTTTTTGTCCAGTTTCAAGCATCATCTGACTTCATTGTAACTGAAGGAATGAAGGAAGAAAAGATGCTACTGATTGGAGTATAGATATTCACTGTGTTCTCTATAAATGGCTGGCTTATTGGTGGGTTACTTTTGGAGCAAAACAGACACAACCCCTCACCTTGAGTATTAGGCCACATACACTGCCAGGAAGTTTTGAGCTGTTGGAATGTTGAAAAGTCCTTCATAGATTGTGGGAAGGAGGCGAGATGGACTTTGTTGCATCAACAGGATTTCATTAGTCCTAGGTACTGTATTTTCTCCTTTATACCTGTGCTGCCTTAATGCAGACTGCAGATTTTCCCAAGGGTAACCAAAGATTTAAACTGGTAACTAGGAATCTTCAATGAATCCAGTGTGTCTGACTAGAAAGCGATTGGCAGAATCTTGCGTGTGATACTCATGCAGAAAAGAACCTAGACTGGTGGTTTGTGTTGAGGTGCAGTAATTTAAAGGCTTGGAATTGTAGCAGGATGTTCTTTTGTGAGTGGAGAATGCTCGATTTGGAATAAATGTAGCCTGGTAATTGTTTGCTTGATATACATAGTTAAATGTTGCTTTTTAGTTTCATCTTCCTCATTAAAACTATCCTGACCTATTGATAAGAGTATGCAGTCATATCTTCCTTTTACTTGGCATCAGTTAGGTTATATCTGGAGTACTGTGTCCAGTTTTGGGCTCCACAGTATGAGAAATATACAGACTTACTAGAGTGAGTCCAGCACACTGGAGCATTTTTCATATGAGGAGAAGCTGAGAGAGCTGAAACTGTTCAGTGTGGAGAAGAAAAGGCTCCATATTATCTTGGAGCTGTGTACAAATACTTGATGGGAGGGGATGAAGAAGAGGGAGACAGATTCTTCTCGGTAGTGTTCACTGACAGGACATGAGGCAATGGACACAAATTGAGAAAAAAGAAATTCCATCTGAACACAAGATCAGATGGAATTACTGTGAGGGTGGTCAAACACTGAAACAGGTTGCCCAGAGGGGTTATGAAGTCCCAGGCTGTGGAGGTTTTTAAAAGCTAATTATACAGGGTCCTGCACAACCTGCTGTAGCTGACCCTAATTGAACAAGAGGATTGGATTAGCTGATCCAAGAGATCCCTTACAACAAAAACAGTTCTGCAGTTCTGTGCTTCTGAGTCTTGAGTAGTATCTATATGCTTGAGGGAAGGGAACATTAATTTTTAAACTCTTTGGAAACTCCATGAAAAACAGGTCTGGGAATGCATAGTGCAGTGTCACAGTCCATGGAGACTGGGCTAAAGATCCTACCGAGTCGTTCACGAAAACCATGCAAGTGATAAGTGTTCTCCCCACACATCCACATGCAGCCTGCTAGGTGTGCCTCTGGATGTGAGTTAGATGTATATGGTTCGAATTCCATCTCTCAAGTTCTCTAGGGTGTTTTATGTCCAAGGTGGGTAGCATGTTTGGGCATGAGGGGAAGAGATCTTCTGTAAGGACAGCTGCCTGAAAATGCTGTGCTTGGATTACTCTGAAAACACAGTCTTGTGAGGAAGGGGGATTACATGAGGTGAGAGATGAAGTGAAATGATGCTTTAGGACAAATTTTCCATCTCATTACTCTTTCTGTCTCCTGAAGATGTGTAAAGATCCTATTGGTGGTGGTGCAAGCTGGGGAGACACTCCAGACCAGGATGTCCTTAATATGCTGGGTTCTGATAATCTGAGCCGTCTGAAGAGGCTGCAGGAAAGATTTGTTGTTCCTCAGAGCATCAGAGGACCTTGTCCACCCCCTTCGTTCCCAGGGTGCCAGCAGTTCTTCAGGGACTTCATCCTCAGTGCAGGAAGGTTAGCTGCCTGTGGCTGCTGTTTCTTTCGTGATGTGTGGGTGAGTGGGGAACACCAGCATGTTGCTCTTGCTGCGGGGAGTTGTCCAGAGAGCCTGAGGCATGGTGTAGCCTAGGCAGAGCAGATCAGAAATGTTTTTAGGCTGAATAATACCATGGTTAGTGTTCTTGGCCAGCACATGTGGTGAACATGTAAACAAGCAGGTTCTGTCTGGAGCATAGAATGTATTTGGGTGTTGGTGTGCTACATTAGGTTAGACTACATGGTAATAATTTTCCTTCTATAAAACTGCAGTGTTCTGTTACAGGCCATCAGCATTTCCCAGTGCCAAGGCATGCAATGCTGCCTAGCAAGGACACTGGACTGGCCAAGAGTTTCTTGTGTGGTGGAAGCTAAGGAGTTGCAGAATGAAGCCAGGTTCCTGGTTTTGAATGGAAAAGAAAGGGATCAGCCAGTACTAGTCTTGTCTGTCACTTTCTTGTCTGTCAGTCTGTTACACTGGATGTCGTCTGATGCTTGATACAGCTCATGAGACAAGCTTGAAATTTTGCAGTGCATTAGTTGAGGTTTTACTGCTGTTTTCAGCCCAGTCTGACTCATCATGATCTTTTGCTGAAGTTACCAGTTCAATCAGCACCTGATGGATAGTCTGTGCCTGAAGATACTCGAACTGAATGGCCTTACTCTGGTGGAGCATGAGCACAGTGATGGGGAAGCAGATATGGATGAGCAGGTAAGCTTGTGGTTTTTTGCAGACGTATCTGGCAGGAATTTCCCTAAGCTATCCCAGTACTCAAAAGAATTACTGTCTTGATTGTGACTCTCATTGACTCCCAAGTTGTTAATATGAAAATGCGATTGAGGATCTGCTTGGTTTAGAAAGCTCTTGAATTATTTTATTTTTTCCACTGTGGAGGCAGAAGCAATTTTATATACTTGATAAATATGTATTTTTGAAACTTAGTTTTATTAAAAGCAGTGATGAATCTGTGTGGCCCTTTTATGTGAAGGGAAGTTTAGTGTAGGTATTTGCTTTGCTAATTTAGGGTAGCATTGCCCCAGCTTGCATTTTTAAATTTTTTTTAAATTTTTTTTTTTAATTTCAGGATGAGAAGAAACGTTTCACTGCGGTCCTGTTAAGCCTACGACTTCTCGCTAAGTTCCTGGGGTTTCTTGTTTTCTTGCCATATCGCACTGTGGAGCAACCAACTAGAGACTTGCAAGACTCTGCAGTCATGTTAAGAAACCAAGTAAGAAACCAAACTCTTCTAAGAAATGTAACATTGCCTTTTGCTTGACAGGCAGGTTTGCTTATCCAAGGAGGGGATTATGGGTAGTTAGTCATGCCCTTTCAAAGCGAGCCAGTGGCTCCTGGAATGATGTTTTACTCTTCTGTGCCTCTGCTGCATATCATGGGATTGTGAATGAAGGAAAGAAGAGTTTGCGTAAGAAGAGAGACCATTGTACTGATGGTTAAGCACTTGGTCTTCTGTTATTTCTGCTAATCTGGGTCTGTCATACCAGAACTCTGACTTAGCTAAGACTTGCATTTATAGTGCAATATCCAGCTACCAAGAATGTTTGCTGGTTTCACACCCGTTTCCTAGCAGTGTGTCATGCAGAATGCAAGGAGGCGGGAGTTAAACCTTGACTGCACCCATACATAGTCAGGCTTATAGCCTTACTTTGGAAAGTCTTGGTGGGACCACTGATTGCCATCATGGTGTGATTTTTACCTCTGCATGTGTACTATGAAATGTTTTCATTATCTGGCAAGTCACCTCTTATTTCTACAGAAGATGAAATCTTAGAAAGAAAAGTCAAGATACAAAGTTTTTCTTTAAGTATCAGAAGGTAACTTCAAGGTCCTGCTTTAATTTCTGTTGTCTATTAAGACTCTGCCTGTACTGGATGTATTGAAGCTTCTGAGACGATCGATTCGGGATCAGCGTTCTATCCTCACTATTCCTTGGATTGTGGAGTACCTTTCCCTTGTGGATCATATTGCCCCTTTCCTTGATTACTACAGGAAAGTGTTTTGTCTCTTGCTGCAGGTGTACAGGTAAGAGCCTGGGAAAGGATATTTGTTAAGAACTTTTCTGTGAAGGTTTGCTTAGTTGAGGTGCCTGGTGTTTGAGAATGCATCACAATTCTCCTAGGTTGAGAATCTTTTTTTTTTATTTATTTATTTTATTTTTATTTTTTAAATTTTTTTTTGGCAGTGCAAATTAGGAGCATTTTTCATCTTGCATAAAGCTGCAAAAAAACCCATCCTAAACTCTGAGATTAATATTTGGTGTAAATAAGTGTTTTTTCACTAAGTAAACAAAATTCTTCAAATCCCTGTTCGCTCATTCTACATCTGCAGCTGTGAATTTTAAACCTTGAATTTGAACCTTAAACCTACAAGGTCTCCCATGTCTAAATAATCCTCTAGTTTCTTTCTTATATACATGAGAAAGATTTGAAGCACATTTTAAACACTAACTTTTCCAGTGTAAACTTAACCCAGTATGTTATTCATATGCTTATGTACAAAAAAAGTAGGGCTTGCTCTCCACTCCTTAGGCAGATAAGTAAGGAATATGTCTACAGTAACAAATAGTTTAATTAGAAAGTTGAGTGGTTTGGGATTTTTTTTTCCATAATGAAAACTGAACTACTTAAATCTAACACACTCTCCTGCTTTTGCTGCATGGCAGGTTAATGGTCCTTTCTGAAGATAATGAGATGAGTTACCTGAACAAGCTGCTGATCCTTGCAGTTCTGGGTTGGCTTTTCCAGGTAGGAGTCTCTTGTGTACATACAGCTCTTTCCTGAAAAGAAGCAGGGCACAGAAGTCAATAGAAAATAGTATTGAAATGAGTTAAAATATTGCAAACCAATAGTTTGTTGGTTTTTTTGTGTTATACTAGTGTGGGGTTTAAAGAATCCTCTGTATTCTAATGGAAAAATAGTTTCCCTTTGTGGAATTGTGTGAAGCAACATTTTTCCCAGTGTGAATTCCAGTTGCTGATGAAACATTCTGCCCTTGTAAGCAAATTGAGAGCTGATGCCTGTTAGAAGTGGAAGCTCTTGTCACAAAGATGGAGTGCAAGCTGGCAGCCTTGAATTACTGGGAAATTTTTTGTCTACTAAAGGGATGGTGTGGGATGAACTTTTAAAATCCTTTTGTGCATCCAGCTGGAAGTGAGGTTACTGCTCAGCAGCAACCTGTTGGAAAGGTTAAAGCTATGGGGAGGGGAAGGAAGGTGGCTTATGTTACTGCAGTCAAACCAAATCTTTAATTTTATGGAGGGGTTCTCCTTAGGGCAGAGAGGATCCTTAGTGACAGTGCTTTTTTGTGGGTGGCAGGTTGGTGAGATTTTACTGTCCTCCTCATCAGAAATGGTGTAAGTTACTGACTGTTGTTTGGGTTATAACTGCTGGGGTTTCTGTTTCAGGTTCCATCAGTCCCTGAAGAGTTGTTTTTTACCACTGATGTCAGACAGGAGGGTTTGATGATGGATACTGTGACATCTGCCCAGGCTTTGGTGAGTTAGTGCACTAGCGTGTCCTACCATGCGCACAGGAGTTTTAAGATTTTATCAGAAACTTGGCTTCAGTGCAGCTGCATTGGGCATACATAGCCCAATGAATGTGACGCCCCAGTTTGTACAAGTGCCTCATTTGCATCTGGGTTTGTAAACTGTGTGCTACAGCTCTGGGGCTTTTGTCAGGTGGGAGCCATCTCACCTGCTGCAGTGTCTTGCAGAACAGGTGTCAGCTTCTGCTGGAGGAGCAGATGCTGTTTTCCTACTCACTGATTATTACAGTGCAAGATGTGCTGATGGAACTGTAGCTCTTCCCAGAAACAGGTAATAGTAGTGGTGAAGTCAACAGAAACCAGATGGGACTCTAAGAGCAAGGTTGCTGTCTTTGGAGTCACATGTTTTTCCCGTTGCATGATAAAGGGTAGCTAAACTGAAAATAATATGAGCAAGCAGAAAAAAGAGTGTGTTTATAGGATGTGTGATATTCCAAATGACTCCCAGACATGCAAGACAATACATACTATTCCTTGGAAAATAAGCAGAATGTTTGCTTAGATATATGTGTATCTTGTTCTGATTAGAAAGTTCTGTTTTGCACTATCTTTTCAGTGGCAGAAGATGCAGAGATCAACTCATTCTTTTTTTCCCAAGTGAGTGTAGTACGCCCTGCCCACGGGGATGGCATCTGAAGTTGCTTTTCCTGCCATGCCTCTGGCTGCACTGTGTAGTACTGGGTTGCCATTACTCCACAGTGTGGTGTTCCAGTTGGTCTGGGTGAAGACACCTGTGGAGGTGTAATGCATATCAGATATGCCTCATTTTCCTCCATGGGCAGGTTGCTCTTTAACAAGTAGCAGCTGTTAAATGGTCCTGGTTCCCTTCTGTGACCATCAGCTTTCAGCTGGGCTTTCACAGTGATCAGAAGCAAAGGCTGAGCTACACAAACTAAATGTAGAGCTGCCCATTGTTTGTTACAGTGCTGAACTGAACACTTGGGCTGCAATGTTCACGTTGGAATCCAGTTATTTTTATTATTTTCATGGAAAGGCACCTGTCTGTGACCATGCGCATGGGATTTCTCACTTGCTGAAGATTGTTTCTTTCCTGCTGTGCCCTTTCAGCATTTCCTTCCTTTTCTCACCAGGACTCTGTGCCCTTGGTGGATCAGCAGTTACTTTATACCTGCTGTCCCTATCTTGGTAAGTATTTTATATTTTCTATATAAATAAAGTATATTAGTATATATATTTATATTTTTAATTTTTATTTATATTTGTCCTTTGGTACTGTGACTCCTCACATCATCTTTCTTACCCTCTCCTCACAACTTCAGGTCTCAGTTGTGTGGGAGTCAACCTTGATTAAAAAGCTGTATTGCAGAAGCTCCTGCAGCTGTGAACAGTATCTGGTGAAGCTGGGGGGGGGGGGGGAGAGGCCACCCAGGCAGGATAGTTGATCTACAGGGCTTGAATATGCAGGAACAGGGCAACTCACCCTTCACAAAATGGAGGGAGGCATTATAAGGAGTAAGTTTACAACTTTTCCCTCCTAGGTATGGGGAGAGATGCTTGTACTGTGAGGAATACCTTGATCCTTGAGTGTATTTTTGCTGCCAGGCGGAGGGAAAGAGTCCTTTTGTGCCCTGGGGCTTTATCTTGTTATTGTTTGAGATACATTTTTCCTGGGATCTGACTGCCACTGGTGAAATCCCTCTCTGTAGACAACGGAATCCCAGTTGGGGGGGATGTTGCTGTGTTTCTTGGGACTAAGTTGTTATGAAAACTGTATGTTAAACCTGCATCACAAAAGCTTCTAGGAGTTGAACGTGCCTTCAGGGTTTTCCCCTGATCTCCTGACCTTGTTGGGATTGTGTATAAATCTGCTTGCTTTCTGGTCCTTTTAGACTTTACAGTTCCTTCTTGCTGCCCTAAAAAGGGATGCATAGAAATGACTGCTCTCTGATTCTTCCAGAGAAGTCCATGTGTCAGGGAGCTATCTTGGAAGCCTCCTCTTTTATCTTCAGAGCCTTGCCTGCCTTGCTGTGCCCTGCCAGTTAAATGGGTGGGCTGCCCCTCTGCTTTTCCGAAACCTCAGCTTTCACAGAAGCTGAGAGAATCTGCTCTGGAAACAGGACAGACAATGTGAAAGTCTCTCTCTTGAGTTTTGGTTTGTTCCCTTGTTTATGGAGGTGATTACTGCTTTTGTGTGTTTTTCTGTATAGGCGAGCTGCGGAAACTGCTTGCCTCTTTTGTGTCTGGTAGTGGAGCAAAAAATGGTGGCTTTATAAGGAAAATCACTCCCACAGCTGCAGAATCCTTGGCACCCAAGGCTTCTGTCACACAGAGGAAACTGCAGGTAATTAAATGAGGGATTCGCAAGGGGAAGCAGGGCAGGAGAAATTTCTTCTGTGAGGGTAGGGTGCACAGTGGTATCCTAATGCCAGGGAAAGAAAAGAAAGGGCCTAGGCAGCAGGGAACATTGCATTTAACAGTTCAGTATCCTTAGTCTATATTCTTCTGTTACACTGACGGGTGAAATCCAAATAACTTCAGTAAATATTCTTGCAGTTAGAACAACTAGCTTGTTTCTCTGTCTGCCAATAAAATGTTGGTATGTTTTCTTATACTCTGTTTTGGTTGGATTGTAGCCATGCTTTCCACCGAAAGAATGAACTGTGTAGGAACCTACAGGATTTAAGAGAGGATCATTTCTTTCCAAAATCAATTCCTTTGTGGTGACTCGCAACTAGTAGGTGCTGTCAGAACTCTGCCATTCTTCCCTTTACTGGGCATTTGCTTATGTAGCTTCATAAACTCTGATAATGAACTTTGGGTTAAATGGCTGTAAGGAAATAGAGAGGGTGCTGAATGCTACAGTAACAGAAAGTTCTAGGGTAGGGTAGGCCAATTGACGTGCCTTGTAGCACAGTTCCAGATGGTAGTTCCCTCTGTTCCTGTGCTGAGGAGAGGAGAATCTGGGTGAAGTGTTCTAATAATTGTAGCACTTTTCTCTTGCACAGGTGGAGCTGGAGCAGGCCTTCTTCCATAACCAGCCTCCCTCCCTACGGAGAACAGTTGAATTTGTGGCAGAGAGGGTGGGATCCAACTGTGTTAAACACATCAAGTAAGTGCTGCTGATCTGTTCTATGACTTAAGAAGTAACTATGCACTAATGAGACAAAGAGTTGATCCTTTAAAAATGTGTGTCTGGGTGGAAGAAAGCATCCCTCGGAGTATGCTGTATAACAGAACACCAAGGCTATATAAGGGTATGAAAGTGGGGTCCAGCAACATCTTACTGCCATCACAGAGGGGAATTTCTGAAAGGATGCAGAGAGGTTATATGACTCTGAGATGCTTGGAATGTGAACACAGTGCAGCATTTTGAGACTTTATATCCCTTTCAGAACGTTCTTGCTAATGATATGAAAATCTCAGGTCCGAAGGGACCTCTGGAGATCATATGAACCCTTCTCTTCCTGTTCCTCTTCTCTGGGCTCAGTGAAACCTGCTCCCCCAGTCTCCTTGTAGGTTGTGTGTTCCAGCATCCCAGCTGTTTTAAGGACTTTTTTTTTCCTACAGTCACTCAGATTGTCAATGGCTTTGTTGTACTGGAGTCCTAAAGCTGGACAACAGTAATCCAGGTGCAGCCTCACAGTGGCAAGGGAAGCAGTAACTTCCAATGTCTTCCTGGCTGTGCTGTTGCTGATAATGGCCCAGTATAAGGTTGGCCTTCTTTGGATACAGCGAACTCATCTAGGTTGTCTACTGGGAACTTTTTGATGGGTCCTTTTCTGCAGAGCTGCTCCCTAGACAGTAGACTCCAGGTGGCCAGTCACCACCCCATTTTCAGCCCATTTCTCCACCTGCCACAGTCCTTAATGGCAGCCCTGTCCTCTAGTATTTCACTTATGAGCTTGCTGAGAGTTTGCACTGTCCTGTTGTCCAACTTGTTGAAGACATTAAATGGTATCAGCCCATAAGGAATGCTAGTTGTAGTGGACTGCTGTTGACATCTTTGAACTTGTGACCACTGTCCATTGAGAGCATAAGGGTAGAAGAGACACCTATAATCATTAATGTTTCTGCTAAAACTAAAGGCTTTTGACTCTGGAGTCTTAATACTATTTTGATGTTTTCATTGCTGCTTTCTTCCTTGCAAAACAACCAAGGAGATGGTGCAGTACTAAATACAGTGTGATTAATTCTTTTTTAGCAGAGTGGTTTCACAGACAGGTAGGAGTTGGAAGTGACCTCTGAAAATCTGGTCCAACCCCCTACCAAAACAGGGTTGCCAAGAACAGGTTGCTCAGGGCTGCTTTAAGATGGGTATTGAAAGTCTCCAGAGAAGGAGACTCCACAACCTATCTGGGCAGCCTGTTCCAGGGCTCCATCACCCTCACAGTAAAGAACTTTTTCCCTATGTGTTTGGATAGATATCCTCCATAATCAGGGAGAAGAGCTGGTTGCAGTTAAGTGTGTGCTGTGCCTTGTCTTGATTTCAGTCTGTCTGATTGTTCTTGGGGTTTTTTTTGCAGAGCTACACTGGTAGCAGAGTTGGTTCAAAAGGCTGAAGTCATGTTGCAAGATAAAGTGAAGGAGGAGGCTGCTAATCACGACAAGCTGCTTGAAGAGGTGTGCGCTCATCTGTATGAGGAAGGGGCCCAGGCGCTCGTCAAAGGCAGAGAGTAAGGAGGAAAAGTTATTTAACTTGTGTCATCTTTTCTTACTGTGGAATCTCTAAGCCTCACTCAGCTTGGCTTGGTTCTGGTAATTACAAACCCTGACCTCTGCCCTTCTTAGAGTGACTGCTGCACCTCCATCCAGCCAGTTAGTGCTGTATTTGTAGGAAGGAATAAAGGTGTTGTGTGTCCCTCTGAATCCAGCTCCAAACAGACTTCCACTGCAGCTATTGTCTCCCCTCTTTGGAAGACAGTGTTTCAGCTTGGTGGCTTGTAATTGCTCTTTCCTTCTCTGGTTCCTTTGCTGTGACTTATTTCACTGCAGTCTTCCAACTGGTTTTGACTGTTAAGTGTGTGAGATTGCTACAGTAATCGACCGCTGCATGTTGTCCAAGAACTTCAACTAATCCCGTGGCATGTTTTCTTTTTCTTGCAGATTTTGTAAAAAGAAAGGTCCTGAGGCAGTAAGGGTGTTACTGCCAGAAGAAACTTCTTCAGCAGTATGTATTTTCACTAAAACTTACTAAAGGCCTTGGCTTTAAGTCTGGACCATTACCATTTTCCCACTGCTGCTTCACTTATCCCGTAATAGTGTAGGATAATGGAATCAACTGATGCCCTCATGTGAGGACTAACAGCTAAGGAGGGTCACCTCTGCCAGGATGCCTTGGACGTTCCGGCTAAAACGATAGTCTAGCCAATAGTGAACTGTTGAGACTAGAATGGTATATGAATTGCATTAATATCTTGCAAGGATGATGCTTTTGTTTTAGCATCGACTTCCCAAGAGCTGATGGGGGTTTGTATGGGGTTGATGAAGTTTCCACAGAGGCAGTGGTGCTCTGCTGCATGCCAAAATTAATCTTTTTTCCTCTAGACTTCCTTCTGACTTGTCACTGACTATAGTGCTGTGGCTGGTAGTAAATCTTCTATCACTTGTTATCCTCCCTGTGAAGGTTTTAAGTTGTGCGGAAGACATTGCAGTGGAACTGGCCACTGAGAAGGCCTGTGGCTGGCTTTCTGCCAACATTGCAGGTGAGTCTCCTTACCCTGAACTGGACCTTCTAACCTATTTATTGTACTCTCTTTCTGAGATCAAGGGGTAGAATTTATTCCAGTGTTATAAAGTACTTGGTCCTACTCGTTTTTCTTTTAGTGGGAAGCATGCAGTTGCTCTGTCCCTCCTTGTTTAGGAATAAGAGGAATGATTTCTAGCTCCAAGAACCTGCTTCAGGATTTTTCAGGCTTGGCCCATGTAAGTGATTTTTAGTTATGGAGGCTCATAGGATGCAGAGAATGAATGCTGTAGAAAGCTTCTTCTGAAAATGTCACCTAGGCTGAAGTTGTCCGTAGCACTTCAAACATATGATACAGACAGCTGCTCTCTCAAGCAACCTTATGGTCCCTGTGTACAAACTGCTTCTGAAATCATCTGTAAAATAAACACCTCTTGGACTGGGTGTGTTTTCAGCAGGCTGAAGGCAGCTGTGGTCCTTCTGCTCTGTAATAGTGCTCTGGCAACTCTTCAGAAGCTCTGAAAACCCATCGTTTCAGGAGGTTGTGCCAAGAATCTGGGGAGGAATATCCAGCAGCAGGAGTTTAGTGTTTTGGATGCTGGTCAAAACTTACTGTGGTAGAAAATATATGGCTTTCATGGGCACAGTGGTTGAACTGGTATGATTGTGCTGATTCAGCTTTCTACTGACCCTCAGAATGAGAGGCTAATGAGGGTAGTGTTTGGAAACAGTTGTCTGCCTTGCTGGAGAGAAAAGCTGAAGTAGACAGGATTTGTTCCTTGTTCTTTGTAGCGCTCATCAAAAGAGAAGTGAAGGCAACCTTCAACAGAATGCTGAAAGTCCCAGGACTTTCCTTGCCTGGTGAGGATGCTTTGGAGTTGAAAAGGGACTGCCCTTCAGGCTGTCAGCACTGTGCTCCATTTCCTTCCCAGATCATCAACGAGATTAAGGTACATAGTGTTCACTTCCGGGCCACCTTAACTCCCGTTCTGTTTTTCGCATCGGGGTCAGGGGGAGGGTTGGTGCTTTTCTTTGGGTTTTTTTGTTCTTTTGTTTTTTGAGTTTTTTTTCTTAATAAGGGGATGTTCTGGTTCTGAGGAACTTGCTGTGAGGAATCTTTGGGAAGCATGATGGAAAGGTCTTACGGTTTTTACATCCCCCTGCTTGCTGTCTGTAGATCGTCGTTCCCTGGTTACGAGCATTATCTCAAATACAGGATTCCCAGTAGAATGGCAATGACCTTTTTGATATAAAGTAGCATAGAAACCATAGTGGTGAGTATTGTGCACAACTGTATGCTGAAGAGTCAGCGCAACAAAATATTTGTAGACTCACTCTTTTTATGGAGAGTCTCCTGGCCTCCATTTAGAGTATTTCCTGTTGGTCCTGTCAGTTCCATAGAACTCGGTAGACAGTCCAGTCTTACGCACCAGGAATTCTACAATGAATTGTCAGATGAATCTGTATGAATCTGTTCAAAGATGTTTGTCAGTCTGCATCTGCACCTTCACTCTGCTATACTAAGGGAGGATCAGAATCTCTTAAAAAGCAGGTGATGGTATGAACTTAATTTCCATCTTAGATCCAAGCAATTTTTTATTCAAGCTCATTAAAATTACAGTTTGTATTTTTCTCCCAGGCTCTTGAAAGGTCATTGTTCTTGTAAAAATGATGCAATTATCTAACCTGTGTGAGTAACCCACAAGGAAAAGTAGAATTCTAAAAATCTCACTTTTTTTTTTTTTCTGTTATATATTCTGCCTATGGTTTTTTTGCTGCTTCTTGTCCATTTGAGCAGTAATACTGGATCTCACTTGTCAATACATTCCCAGCAGTTGTATAAGAATGAGCACACATCCTTTAATGCTTTCGTGCTTGAGCTAAAATAAATAGAGGAGGGTAAGGTATGTGAGAAAACCAGGGGCTTTTTCTGTAAACTGTTGCTTTTTGAAGTTTTTTTTTTATGTTTGGGGGTTTTTTTAATAATGGTTTCTGGGTTTCTGAGACTGGGCAGTGAATTGCTGGTGATGGAAAGTGCTACCACATAGAACTGGCTAAACTAGTTTTCCTATCATAACCCTATTAGTGCTCTTCATACTCAATTTTTTTTTACTGATGCTGAAGCTACCTTGACAATATAAGAGGGTTCTGGATTTCTGTAGCATTTCTACCCTTAATTTCCTTGGTGTGCTAGCAGATTTATCTAGAGCTCTTACATTTAAAAAGGATGAAGTGGTTTCCGTCGTAAGGCTTTGAAGTGAAAACTATGGTAGAAAATCAAATCTAGGGGAGGTTGTGAAAAATTGAGCTTTAATCTGTCTTATAAAAAGAGGAAGATACTAGCTTAATGTTCTAACTGGGTTTTTGGGTTGGTTTTTTGTTGTTGTTGTTGGGGTGGGGGGTTTTTTTGTTTGTTTTTTTTTTTTTACGAGGACTATCTGTGAACTGCACTGTCAGAAGTCCAGAGATCTTTGTAGAAGTGCAGGCTACTAATAGGTGACTGACTGCTGTCTTTTTTATCAAGGACGTGCTCTGTGTTGCTGTGGGCCCACGGGATGAGGGTGAAGTGGTTGACCACATCTGGCTGGAGTGCTTGCTAGGAAGATTGAGTCAGACACTTCGATGCAGAAAGGTAGAAGTAGCAAAAAAGCAACAACAAAAGAAAAAAGTAACAAAAAAAAACCCCAGCAAACCTTGGACCACTTTAATCTTTCTTCATACCTGTAAGCATCTTGGTTTATCTTGTCTTGCAGCTGAGTTCAGTTGAATGTTTTTGGTCTGAGCTCAACTATGACAAAGTTGCACTGCGGTTTTTTTTATACTGTGTAGTTCTGCTTGTTACTTAAAATCTGCCTTTGTGGCTCCCCTTTTCCTGTATGATCTTGTCTTTCTGTCTTTAATGGTCTCCTGATGACAGCTCTGTGCTTCTTGCTGTAAATTGCCTGCTCTTCTCTGATATTTTTATCCCTTGTTTTGTCCAGTATGCAGTATGAGGACAAATACACAACATATTTTTATGTTTTCCAGTTCATGTGTCCCACATCAGAACAACAGCTGGCAAAGTGCACAGTTGAGTTGGCTTCTTTGCTGGGTAAGTCAGCTATGATAAGCTATTTAAGACTGAAATCTGTTATTACAGTTCTCTTAAATCCTTGGGGTCAGAGACTTCAGTATTTAGAGCTTGTGGGTGTTTGATTCTCTTTGGTGTCATTGAGACTGCAACCTTCATTTTTTTGTTTTGGTTCATTTGGGTGGATGCTCCTATTCCCTTCCACCTTCCAGAAGTCAACAATGTGCTGCAACTAACCATCCTTCAGACCTGGTGTTGCCATTCGCATCTCCACTGGATTTTAGCTATTGATAACTTCACTTAAATATGTGATCATACTTTCCAGTATTTCTGCCACTGAAAAGTTGTGGCTGAAGCAGTGGGGTTTTTTTTCCCCCCATAAAAGTAAGGGCCTTTTCCCTTAAATTATATTTTTATGTCTCTTTTTGGAGAGAATGGAAGTAACTTGTTTTCTGTGTGACTTCTTTGAGTGTTTTCAGTTTGTTTTTTTTTTTTTTTTTCCTCTCTTGCTTTAACGTGTTGAATACTGTGTTTTTCTCAGCAGGACCTAGTGATCTGTATGCAGGTGTTTTTCTTCCTGGGTTTAGAACCTTCTTAAGAAGTTTAGTACATGATTCATTTTGTCAGAAAGCAGTTCACATCTGAATATTGTAAAATATCTGTCCCTGGGGGCAGCAGTGTAAATCTGCCCCATTCCATTAGGCTGTACCAAGGAAGATTTGCTACCTTCCCTCTGTGTGTGTTTAGCTGCAGTTAAATAATGTTCAGCTTTACTTTCACTTGTATAGAGTCATGCAACTGCCTATAGTCAAAACTGCAAACAGCTAATCTGTTTATAGATTTAAATGTTGTTTTCCTGTGCTACTCTCCTTTCCTTCGGAGTAATACCTAGGTCCTGTTATTAAACATTAAGCTGCCTTTTATTTAGTCAGTTGTCTTGGGGCTGTATGCTAACTGAACGATATTCTTTATCTGAGCAGTATAAATCTCTTCCTATGTAATTCTTGTTTGTATAGTTTTGAAGTTCATAATTTTGCTTGTTTCTAAACTCCAGTCTTCTTAGGTTCACTGGTTTACACTCACTAAAGTGTTTCTAGTTCATTGATCATTTAGCTACCAGCAATGCAAAATGTATTGTTGGACCAAGATGGTGGCTATAAGAGGAAAATAATGCAGCTGTAGAAGTTGACCTTTCCTGCTTTTCTTACAGTTTCAGATCGTGTTCCACTCAGTCTCAGGATCGAGTCCCCAGAGAAGTGCTCCGAGAGGCTGCGTGTAAAGAATAATCCCACTTACAGCCTCCTAAAAATGCTGCTTTCTGTCTGGAAGGAGGACTTTGGGACACCTGTTCCTGTGCAGCTGATGTTCAGCAAGAAGAACATTGGTTATCTTGCAGAACTTAAGCAGCGAGAGGTAAAGCTTATTGTGATCTGTGGAGCTGATAGTTACCCACTCTGGTCTGGTACGTTCCTGTGAGAGTTTTGTCTGCCCACAGGGTTAACTGATCGCTTGTGTGAGTGAGGCCAGTGGGACTTGGTCAACTTCTAGCTGGTGGTGTTTCTGCCGGGGTAGAGAAGAGAGCTGCATACTGCCCGTCAGGGTCTGACGCCTGGCTGGGGCACTGTTGGGAAGGCACAGTTTAATTTAGGAACAAATGGCAAAATGGCCTCAGAAATTATGAGGACTAAATACATGTGACTTTGTAATTAGTTGCATGTGTGTGTCTTCTATCAGCATTCATTTTTGTCTGCGTATCAGTGTTGTATCTTGTAAGTTCTCTAACTATGAAGCTGAAAATTGCCCTATGTAGTTGCAGGGTAAAATGAGATTATTTCAGAAGGTAAGAAAAGAATTTTTCAAGCTGTTCTTGAACACACAAGCATGAAATACTTGATGTGTTTGTAAATTGAGAATTAAAATTTTGAGACTTTACTGTGGGGTACTACAATATATAAACTTGAAGGAATTTTGTTCACTACTTTTGGGTGTTGTTCTTTGGTGTCCTTCACTGCCACATCCAGAGAAATTATGTGCTTTCTCCTTTCACTGCTTTTCTTCACATCCTGATGCAGGAAGAAAAATGTGAATTCTGTAGGGACAAAGAAATGACACAAAATCCATTTCTATTTGAATTGTTGATTGTAATTTTTTTTTTCTGTTGTTCTTCTGCAGTGGGACTTGTTCCTTTTGATGCTTCATGGTCTTGTAGAACATGACCTGATGAGGACTAGTGAAATAGAGAGTTGCTTGCATAGCCTTGAAGAGCTCCCTTGGCCCTCAGTAAGTAATTAGATGTCTGTGAACAGTAAGTGAAATAAAAAGTAAAGCTACATAACCAGTCAATGCTTATAGTTCTGTTTCATAGAATCATAGAATGTTAGGGGTTGGAAGGGACCTCTAGAGATCATTGAGTCCAATG
>JANHGN010002782.1:0-10506 GCA_024605025.1 Megaceryle maxima
CCCTTTGGGGAGGGAGGGGGGTTAACAGAGAGCGTCTGTTAGGTCTAAGGGGCTGCCCTGACCCTAAACCATGACAGGAATAAAATCTGCTAAATTTCAATGTGAAAATTTTGGAGTGGGAAATGAAAATATATTTAAATGCATCTTTTTGCTACAAAATATTTCAGATAGGAAGCATTAATGATACTTCATTAATTTCATGGATAATTTGGCCATTCTGAGATAGTATTTTTCAATTAGTAAAATATTTTATGAAATAATAGTCCTCATTCCTGAATAATTTCATATATTTTATTTGCCATTGATTTCAAGAGAGCTTCCATAGCAAAGGAATGACTGAATGTTCATATATTTCCAATGTATTTGCCAAATACCAGGTGAGCTTTAGCAATTTACTCAACAGAAGACACTGCATTTCTAAAAATGATATCATTAAAGAGTTTTGGAGCATTACTATTGGTAATTAAATACAAACCAATTTTTAAACTTTTTTTTTTCCTTTTTCTTTACATTTCTTAGAATAAGCTTGCCAAGATCTTAAGAAGAACTTCAGGAACTGAACTGGTATTTCAGAAAATGATCTGATTCAAATGAAGTTTTAAAAGTAAAACTTCTAACAGGTTCCAGAAAGCATCTCTGCCTGAGCAGGAAACCTAGGTATTGTCAGAAAAAATTATGATCCCTGCTGTGTATGAAACAACTTAAGAGAATGTACAATTCTTGCATGAATGTAACAATGGGACAGTAAGAAATGTTCGTGTCTACCCATCCATAAGGTAATAGGTCTGAATACCACTTTTATTTCATCTCAAAATAGAAAATGAATGAAACTCAGACATGAAAGAGGTAAAGTGTATTTACTGTCCAAATTCAAAGAAGCAGACTGCACAACAGCCCCCACTGAAGATAAGACACTTACCAGATAAATGCAAAAATAGGGATACCCCCTTAGGCTAAAAAGCATGAAAAGAAATCGACAAAAAGCCCTGAGTTCAACTAAAATATTCGTGAGAATTTGGTAGCTTTCTAAAAGCATGTGTAGTTTTCTTCAAGAAACCTGTTGTTCCAAAGTATATCTTATTAATTGTGTCTGCCATTAACCTCTGCAGTGTTGGCTTGGAAACCCCATTTTGGATAGAAGATGCCATGTGATGGAGCTGACAGAAGACAATACGGTGTTAAGCCTCCTGTGAAGTTTCACTTTTTTTATTTTTTCAAAGGCTTGTCTTTGAATTTTCATTTCGGTTGGTCTCTAGTCCTGGGAAGCACTTGGAATTAACGGGAATAATGAGAACTGCACCATATTGAGTATTTCATGAAGCTAGGAGCAGTATAAATTTGTAGTTTAGGTGGACATTGCAGAAGCCAGGGGAGAATTACTTTCTTGTGTAAAAAACAGTCTACTCTGAGATGCCAATTGTTCTCTGAGGAAAAGATAGATTGCATTTTGCACAATGTCTAGGACAATGGGGTACCACGATCATTTGGTTCTTTCACATAAATATATCAAAAACTTGATATAAAATTCAGTTTTTGAAAGTGGCAAACCACTAATTCTGCAGATACTTGTTCTGCAGACAGCAATAGACTCTTTGGAAATAATGTACCTTTTAAAACAATTGCCCTTCATGCTACTGACTTTCTGAAAGCATTAGAAAGGTTTCAACTTGCTACTTTCATTAGTTCTGTGCTGCTATGTATGGAAAATTGTCCTTGGGAAGGTAAGGCAAATGTAAAGAGAACAATGTCTTTTTTCTCAGATAGAAAGATTTCTGCTGTTCAACTCAACTAAAACATCACTGGCCTTTAAACTGCTTGTTTGCTTAATACAAAGCATATAGTCTTATAGAGCAAGCAGTGGGAGCACATCCTCACCTCTGACAGTTAAAACACACCTATAATACTTCAATCCTTGTTTCTCTTTTCTGTCCTTTAAAGTAATTGTAATGTAATTATATGTCTACCATGACCCTAGCCCAGAAAACTACTTTCCTCTGTGTCAGACTGATTTGATCCACTTTAATGCAGAAAATAACTTGCCTGAATTTTACTGACCTTTGAACTGTCTTTTGTCTGGACTTTGTACTAGGTGAGGTGGAAAAGAAGCTTATGGCCTTCACGAGGAGCTTGCTATACTTCATTGCAGAAAATCCTTTTCATCCAACAAGTTACCCATACAGAGAGATGCTTGTAAGAGATATTTTTACATAAAAGTCATCTAGAACTTAGCAGTACTTCCTCTGCCCAGTTGATGAGTCACACACATAACTACACCCAGAAAACTAGAGGGGAAGGTTTTGCCCTTCCCACTCATAGCTTCTCAGCTAGAGCTAGGGCTGCTTTGCTTGCCTGTCTGATTTTCCTTGATTCCCAGAGCCTCTGTGGGTTTGACAGGGGATCTTAGCTGGTCTGTCAGATACAAGAATGTCTTTTTATAATATGAAGCAAGCTGAGGTACTCCATTTTGTTGAAGACTTGTCTTAAGGAAACTATGACTTTCTTTTAGGTGAGTGTTGCATCTTTCTCAGTGCTTTCAGACACAATGTGGAGTTAGGCTTATAACTGAATTAGTCTGTCACTAAGCATGTGATAATGCATTTAGTAACACATTTAGTAATACATTTAGTAACACAAATAAGCTAGTTCACTCCTATAACTGTGTTGTCCTCCTGTTTTGATAAGAATTTTCTACAATCACAAAGAAAACCTCCTCATAGGCAAAGAAAAGAAGTTGCTTGTTTGATTTTTTCAAAGGAGTTCTGAATTTCATTTATTAAAGAAAGAAGGATGAAACAGCATTTTTTAGGAAAATAAATTATATCTGATCTGGGTTTACTTAGTGTATCTGAGTTTGAAGACAAGCAGAAAAAAACACTCAGTTCTTTAAAATAAGAAGCCAAGGAATTTCTATTTAATTCTAGCAGTGATAATTGTTGGAAATTGTTGCCTTTCTCATAAAGAAAAAAGAAATCTAGATCAGACAGTTCTCCCCAGGATGTAGTTATCTACAATGTTAATTTTGAGTAAGCTTTTAAAAGCTTCCTAGGATGATGAAAAATTGTTTTGGTTGGTTGGGGATTTTTTTCCCAAGTTTTTCATTTTTCTCTGATGTTCTTTACCTAGCTAATTTCTGAAATTTTTTTTTTCTTTTTTCTTTTGATAGCTTTTTATTTCTCTGCAGCAGTGCACAGTATCTTAAGGTATACCATGCTGGCTTATCAATATGTGTTTGTTCAGGCATCCCTCAGCCCCTGGAGGGATTTTAGCTTGTTTTGTTTTCCTTTGCAGGAAAGGAAATGTAGCATGCATTTAAATTGTCTTTGTTTCCCTTGCATCCCATGCTTACAAGTCTCTACCTTACTCTAGCACATCCTTATGTGAGGAAGAAATCTTGTCTCTGTTGCTCACACAGTGTCACAGTAACATTCACTCTGGAGTAGGGGGATAAGTGAATGACCCTGCCCACAAGCTATTTGACATCTTAGCTTACATGGCTACAGAGATTCTTTCTCATTGAACAGTCTGTTATGTGGTGTGTCAGGATCGTTTGGCACTTTCTTTTTCCCTGTCCTCCCAGAAAGTATTCGCTCCAGCAAGATGTGTGGAAATTTTCATCAGATTCTAACTTCTTCTTTTCCCCCTTACAACAGCTGTCTGCAAAGCTTCTAAGGAACTGGATCTCACAGACAAACAAAGATATCCCTGGGTTTTCCTTTTCTTTTTACAATCTTTTTTTTCTTTCTTTCTTTTTTTTTTTTTTTTTTTTCCCCTGTGTAACTGGAAGGTCTTCTTCACCTGTTTCAAGTAAGCTCTTTGATGTCCTAAATTAATTTTTCTCCCACCTATAAACTCCAAGATCTCCTTCTGTGATTTCTGAGTCCAAGACCAAAATCAAATAAAAAAACCCCTCTGCGGTATTTATTTGGACACAGCATCCACTACTCTGGCTATTCCTGTTTAACTCTTAAAGGATTCAGTTAACCCTCTAATCTTTCCATTAAACATTTAGCTTCATCAAAATCTCTTTTCAATATAAAGACAAATGAAATATTCATTGAATAATTTAGGTTGGAAAATACTTTTAAAATCAGTCCAACTCTAAACCTAACACTGCCAAATTCACTACTAAACCACGTCCCTAAGCATCACACCTACATATCTTTTAAATATCTCCAGGGATGGCAACTCCACCACTTCCCTGGGCGGCCTGTTCCAATGTTTGATAACTCTTCTGTAAAGAAAATTTTCCCAGTATCTAATCTAAACCTCCCCCACTGCAACTTCAGGACACTTTTGTCCTGTCACTTGTTACTTGAGAAAAGAGACCAACCCCCACCTCTATACAACCTCCTTTCAGGTAGTTGTAGAGAGCAATAAGGTCTCCCCTCAGCCTCCTTTTCTCTAGGCTAAAACCCAGTTCCCTCAGCAGCTCCTCAAAGAACTTGTTCTCCAGACCCTTCACCAGCTTCACTGTCCTTCTTTGGACAGTCTCCAGCATCTCTTCGTCACTCTTATAGTGAGAGGCCCAAAGCTAAACATATTTGAAGTGCAGCCTCACCAGTGCTGAGTACAGGGGGACAATCACCTCCCTAGTCATGTTGGCTACACTATTCCTGATGCAGGCCAAGATGCTGTTGGCCTTCTTGGCCACCTGGGCACACTGCTGGCTCATGTTCAGCTGGCCTTTCCACGTTCTCTTCCATCGGGCAGCTTTCCAATCACTAATCCCCAAGTCTGTAACATTGCCTGGGGTTGTTGTGACTCAAGTGTAGGACCCGGAATTTGACTCTGTTGGACCTCATAGAATTCACTTTGGCCCATCGATCCAGCCTGTCCACATCCCTCTGAAGAGCCTTCCTAATCTCAAGCATATCTGTGCTCCCACCCAGCTTCCTATCATCTGCAAACTTACTGAGGGTGCCCTTGATCCCCTCATCCAGACCACTGATAAAGATATTAAAGAGAACAGGCCCCAGTTCTGAGCCCTGGGGAACATCACTTGTGACTGGCCACCAGCTGGACTTAAATCCATTCACCATCACTCTTTGGGCCTGGCCATCCCACCAGTTTTTCACCCTGCAAAGAATATGCCTGTCCAAGCCATGAGCAGCCAGTTTCTCCAGGAGGGAGAAAGGAAAACAGGGTCCAAAGCTCTACTAAAGTCCAGATAGACACATCCAGAACCTTTGCTTCTTCCATTAGTAAGGTCACCTTGTCAGAGGAGATCAGTTTAGTCAAGCAGGGCTTGCCTTTCATAAACCCATACTGACTGGGCCAAATCACCTCATTGTCCTGTATGCGCTGCAAGATAGCACTCAAGATGATCTGCTCCAAAATATTCCCCAGCACTGAGGTCAGACTGACAGGTCTGTAGTTTCCCAGATCCTCCTTCCAGCCCTTCTTGTCACATTTGTTAACCTCCAGTCTGTTGGGACCTCCTTGGTTATCCAGGACTGCTGATAAATGATTGAAAGTAGCTTGATGAACAGTTCCACCAACTCTCTCAGTACCCCTGGGTGGATACCATCTGGCCCCATAGACTTGTGTGTCTGTCTAATCATTTCCCCTTACCCCTTTCTTCTGGATCAGGGGGCTGGGTATCATAAAAATAACTGGGCTTACTATTAAATACTGAGGCAAAGAAGGCATTTAGTACCTCATTTTCTTCATCCTTTGTCACTGTGTTCTCCCTGCATCCAATAAAGTATGGAGATTCTCCTTAGCCTTCCATTTGTTGCTAATGCATTTACAGAAATATTTTATTATCTGAATTATATTACTAATTACTATTTTACTAATATGTTAATGGATTTCAGGTCTAACCTGAGGCCTCTGGGGATTTTCTTGGTCACTTCTCAAAGATGATGCACTTTCACCCACAGTTCTCTAGGCAAAAGACTGCCTCGGAGCCCGTATTAATCTTTAAATCACTTTCAGGGTTTTGACCCTCACCAGGGATTTCTGTTCTGTTGAAGAAAAAGCATCTTCTAGCTGAGATTGATTTCTCAACCATCTGGCTCAGCACCATATCATAAGGTGATTCATGTGTTACTCTTCTACCATGGCTACCACCTCTCCCTCCTCTTCTTTTTCTAACAACCTTATAATATGGAGTTTTGAACACCATAAAGGCAAAAGCTACTCCATTTAATTTATTGCACTACTTTCATACCCATTCATCCTTTCCTTTTCACGAAAGTCTTCTATGTCAGAAAATTATCAGCCTCTGTCACAGGCAGCCATAAAATCTGTACCACAGCAGTAGAGAGAAAAAGGATTTATAGTGCATATTTCCTCACCCTGAAAAGAGACTTTTCACGAGTTTAATAAAAATGACCCTTCTGTGAAGAATAGAAGGTCTAATTAATGCCCTAGCACAGACCAGCCCTGCTACTCAGAAAAGGAATTGCTCCATGCCCCTGAATTTTCTAAGACTTTTTCTATAAGAGCTTTGCAATTACAGTATTTCTGCTTTCCAGTGGGTCAGCTTCATTATCAATACAGTCTTCTAATTTAAAGTCCCTGAGAATTTTGAAAGAGTTCCAGAATTGCAGCACTCATCACAAGATGAAATGGAGTGTTCTTGTCACCATTTGTTGATGACTGATGTAAAGAGATTGTCAAGAAACCAAATGACTACAGACACACTATAGGTCCTCAGAAGTCTGGACATTTTGTATTTTTATTTTCTGTGCCCAGTTCTTAAGGAAAACTGAGAATTTTGGATTGGGCTCTCAGGTTTGTCCTCTAATTCTACAGTCTTATCTTTTCACTACTGCTGGCTAACTCACTCATTTGTCATGCTACTTTGTGCATCTACTTTATGACTTCTACTAGAATATGATTCCAGTATTTCTAGTTGTTTTCAAATAATTAAATTCCTATGGAGGAAAGCAATTCACAAGGAGGTTAAGCACTGTCAGACTCCATCCAGGATTTGTCCAACACCTCTGCTAAAAAACACAGTGCTTTGAGGAGTTATCAAAATAGATGGAAGCCATTCAAGTCCACTATGCAGCTACACAACTGAAGACTACCTCTGCTAACAGGGCTTAAGTTGCTCTGGGCATTCTTGATGATTAGCTCTTACCTCCTGTAAACAGAATTCCCTGGGAGAGCACAGGACAATACAGAATAGGACTGTACAATATGGAACTGAGAAGAAAATAATTGTTTATATATGTGTGTGTGTGTTTGTGTGCAGAACATTGAGGAAGGGCTAAAATAATCTGGTTTTCAGTAACTGTATATGGGTAAGCCCTCCAGACATAAATTATGCATCTTGTACAGTGTCTATTAGGCACGCAGCTCTGCAAAGGTACTAAAGAAATTATGTCATGATAACAGCAGTAGCCTAGTAATTTGTGAACTTGTCATATGCACAAAAAGCTTAATCAGAGAATCAAGGTATAAGTGAAACAAAACAAGGAATTTGGTACAGAAGTAAAGACTAGCATTCTTATAGCCACAGACAATGAACACAAACCAGCTAGATGCAAACACAGGTCTCATAACTGTAAACCATTGGTACTGTAAATCTACAATACTGAATTAAAGGCTGGCTTGTTTGGAGTCTGTTTTTACCTTCCTTAATTTTTTTTTTTTTTTCTGCATCAGGTTGCTATCAGACTATGATTTCTGTAGGATTAATGTTTCCCTTATTTTATCAGACATGTTCAGATCTAACTGCGTGGCATTGCTCCCCACACTTGAATCACCAAAGTGTTTTACCCCGCCAAAACTCTGCAAGCATAAGCCTTTTAGGGCATGTTCCATCCAGCACTATGGGTTGGCACGCACTGGAGACAGGGCCCTGACCACAGCTACTGGTATCTTCCTTAATTCAGACAATAATTTATCCTGATTTGCAGAGGCTTCTAATCAATGGATTTCAAAGCTGCTGATTCTTTTTCATGTGTAGCACCAGTCACTTCTACAGTATGAGTCAAAGCTGTATGACTTTTCTGTTGGAATAACAACAATCACCCTCAAAAGTGAACACACTAGAAGAGAGAACTCAAGCTAGTTAGTAACTTCCCCTTTTTAAATTAACTCTAGATTCTACCTCCACTCTGAGAACTTTTCTGAAAAACTCAATTGAAGTGACCTGACACCATCCAAAACAGCTGAGTTTTTTGCCACAACGCAACCTTGGGCTGTCAGTAAATGATGATCTGTCAGTTTTTCTGCCTTGGTTCTCTACTTCTCACTCAACTATAAGACATACCATTTTTCAAGCTTTCATGGTTAGACAGCTGGACTGACTAGATCATTTTTCTGCTAGAATGAAATGTTGCTGCAACTTTCACACAGAAAAACACTATTATTATGGTAGAAAAGTGAATATGATAAACTAGAAAAGTGAAGATCATTATAAACTTCGTAATATGGAATAATCTCATAATCTAAAGTGAGAGAAGTGAGTGTAGTGTTGACCACTGCTCTGTTCAGAAGTGTATAGGGAGTGAACAGCATGTAGTTGTTAGAATTATTTCCTCTGCTGTTATTTGTATACAAAGGTCACAAATAAAGGAAAGGGACAGGTTAACAGCTTTTTTTTTGGCATAGAACAAACCAAAGAAGTCACAAATTCAGCATTATTGCTTTTTGGTTTGCTGATCTGGATGAATGGCAATGTTTAATTTGTACTTAATCCTGCATGGTGGTGTATGTCTTTTGGAGAGGTATTTGGAGAGGGATAACAACACTAAGGAGACTGTGGAGTCATTTGAGCCAAAGTGCTTCAGATGAGTCTGAACAGACAGGCATCTAAATCTACAAGCAAGTAAAAGAAAATTGATTGCTTGGGAGGGATGGAATGGGGGAGAAAAGACTAGGACAAGGATGGTGATTGTTGCATTGACTGCAAATTAACGATCTCCATGATCACAGCAGCGATCACCTAACACAGAAATGAGATCAGATATAAACTGTTAAGTGCTTAATGCTTCTGTGCTCCTCATGTAATTTTAATGGAAAACATTCTGGTTCCAAACATTTACAGGATCTTCAAGTAAATGTAAAGGTATAATTTGCCAGATAAATATATATTTCTGTGCTTTTCAGTGGCCAGACTGGCTAGAGGTCTCCTGCTCTTCTAATAGACATGAAGAGGCAATCTGCAGAGACTCCTGCTCTCAGCACTGAAGCTCCTTGACTTTAAAACTGCTTTCACCTCAAGCAAGAAAGGTTAAAACTAAATTTCAAAGATTAGAAGGCAATTAGCACTCCAAAATAAAAGGATATATGAAAATATATTAGACCAGTTTTCCACTGACAGGTGTTTTCATTTACATGTCACAGGTGGGCTGAAAACTGCTTACACTGGTGGTCTCAAAAGGTAGTTATCAATGATATCAATGAACACTGATATGATATCAGTGATAACAATGAACACAGTGATGTCAATGCACACTGGGCAACAGTCCAGCTGATAGCTAGGAGCAAATGGAGTACCCTGGGGTCTTTGCTGGTAATGATTGTTTCAAATCTCCATCACTAACAGGGATGTTAAAACAGAATGCACCATCCACAAATTTTCAGATTGTAGTAAATTGAGCAGGTGAGTCGTGGACATACTAAAGAGCTGAGATTTGATCCAGAGGAACATTGGCAGACATAAGTATTGGGCCAACAGACAATTTCTGAAGATGAATAAGAAGTACGAAGCTCTTTGCATGGGGTGGAATAGCCCCATGCATCAGTACACAACAGACACTGACTGCCTAAGTAGCAGCTCCACTGAAAAGGACAGCAAAGGGGTTATGCTGAATACCAACATGAATCTAAGCCAGAAGCGCACTATCATTGCAAGTGGGGCAAAGCAGGCCGTTAGCTGCAAGAGGAGAAGCACAGCTGACAGATTGAAGCAGGTTATTATCCCCCTCTGCTTGGCATGGGTGGGGCTGTACCCAGAACACTATTCAACTTTGGGCCCCTGCTATTCAAGAGGGATGTGGAAAAACTGAAGATGGTTCATTGAAGGGCTGTCACAATAAGAAGGAACTTAGGCTACATACCCAGGTAATAATTTGTGACTTGTTGCATTCCTTGGCACTACCAAGAGGAGCTTGGCCCTATGACCTTTGTACCTTCTTTCATTAGCTGTTAAGATTATATTCATCTGCTATTAGACGATGATATTAAATGATCAACCTTCTCTTCAACCTTTACCAGTCCAGCTCCCTCTGTCTCTCCCTCCTGTAGTGCACATAACCTAGTCTTAGGGGTACAGATTAGGAAAAACTTTTTAATTAGAAAAGCAATGCTGAACAGGAAGAGGTTCTCCAGGGAGGCTGTGGAATCTCCATTCTTAAAAGTTTTTGAGACTTGGATGCACAAAGCCACAGCTGATCTGATACAATATTGGTGACAATTCCAATCAAAGCAGAAGCTGGAAAAAAAGACTTCTAGAAGTCCAATACAACCAACAAGCACAAAGAATAATAATTTATTTAGTCTACAATCATATAGTTTTTCTGTAAACTAACATTACACATAGACATC
>JANHGN010002782.1:10606-50709 GCA_024605025.1 Megaceryle maxima
ACAAGCACAAAGAATAATAATTTATTTAGTCTACAATCATATAGTTTTTCTGTAAACTAACATTACACATAGACATCTCAAGTTCTATACTGCAGAACTAGTGACCTTCTACCATGTGGATTTTCTTTGTTATCTGCAACAGAAATCACTTTACTTCAGCCAAAACCAGTGCCAGTTGTCCTGTATTTCTCCAGTTTATGGCAGTCAGGTCTGTATTGATATGTCTCTTCATGCTTATAACAGACATGCTGGAAAATAAAACAGTATGTTCAAGGACCAACTTAAAAAATCTACCAGTCCAAATTCAGGAACAAACAAGTGTCTCTGTATTGCTCATATGCTCATTTACTGGAGCTAGAAAGAATAAAAGAAATGCTTCTTCCAATGAGATCTGTGGGTAGGATGTAAAACTATGTTGTATTATTTGAAGTGATTTTGGTGAGTACTTGAGTGTTAAGCAGAATTTGTCCTTGTTGTAGTATAAAGATAAGATACAGGCTAAAATCTCATAGAAGCTTCCAAAGTTTAATTGCTTGACTCCTTTTACATTTCAAAATCAGTAAGCTAAAATATACTGCAGCCCTTTCACTGTGTTATGGACTTGAGGTTTGTCATGGTTTAACTTGACAGGCAGATAAACACCACAACCACTTGCTCACTCCCCAGCTCTCCCAGTGTCATGAGGAAGAGAACTGGGGGGGAAAAAAAAGTAAAATTCATGACTTGGGATCAAGACAGTTTAATAGGACAGAAAAGGAAGGGATGATAATAATAATAATAAAAAAAATAATAGAGAATCCAAACCAAGTGCAGCACACAATTCAATTGCTCACCGTGCACCAATGCCCAGCCAGTTCCTGAGCAGAAGCCCTTGGCCAGCATTCCCCCTATTTTATATGCTGAGCATGACAACATACAGTATGGAATATCCTTTTGGCCAGATTTGGTCAGCTGTCCTGTCTGTGTCTCCTCACAGCTTCTTGTGTCCCCAGCCTACTTGCTGGTGGGGTGCTGTGAGAAGCTGAAAAGTCCTTGACTTAATTTAAACACTGCTGAGCAACAAATAAAACATCAGCGTGTTATCAATGTTACTCTCATCCTAAATCTAAAACACAGCACTGCACCAGCTACTAGGAAGAAAATTAACTCCATCTCAGCCAAAACCAGGACAGGTTTTGAATGCACTGAAAAACTGGATGTAAGAACATGTATCAAAAACTTATTTTAATTATGTTTGTGCATGTAAATGCAGGAGTGCCCTTTGCACAGCACTGGCACACTCAAGCAGCTCTGGGGGATTGATTAAGTGTTAATAATCCGCTTCTCTGGCTCCTCCTTCTATCTAGCTTCTCACAACCCCTCTTCTGTTTCCACTGATAGCTGTTGAAGTAGTAAATAGCATCTCTGTGCTTGAGCAACATGGACATCAGATTCAAAGAGATCTCAGACTGTGCATTTGAACAGGGAAGTGCCTGTGCTACCTCCTTTTTCTCCCATGGTGGACCTATACATCCTGCTCATGACTCTGCCTGTCTTCCTCTATCAGTATTGTGATTTCATCTGTTTGTTATTGATTACAGTGCACATTTTCTTTTGACTCTCAGAAGCAACTGTCAGAGGATAATTCAGCTCTCCAAAATGTTGTGAGGTGGACACGGCTGTAACCCCATTTGGAGGGTGGGCGTCAGGGAGTAGCTGTGAACAGAGCACAGGACATGAGAGAGTTGTGTAGGAGTAAGTCATTAAATGGACAGTTTTAAAGACAGGTCAAAATAATACTTTTTACCATATGATTCCTCATTATGTTAGAAAAGGAATCTCATTTCAAATCTTCACTGGTGTTTTATTTCTCTGAAGGGCTGGAGCTCATATTTGTATATCACTGTTACCAGTTTATATTTTCTGAAGCCATGGGTGTTTTTCCACGGTGCTGAAAAGCTTGCTTTTGAGAGAAATACTAGCTCAGCTTTGTATTTTAAGATTAAAGAAACAATTTAGTCAATGTATGTTAGGCAATATCCCTGTTATCTATTGACATATTTTCAGCCATGGGAGAACTAGGATACCTTGAACAATTTTAACATTATATGGTTTGGGTTTTGTTAAGTGGGAGCCAGAGACAAGTACCCATCTTTACCATAGATGTATTTAGACATACATACATCTCTCATTTTAAAAAGTGCTTATATAATTTGTACATCACCTCTTCAGTGCTTCAAATGAGTTTTTAAACTACTCTTAGTCTGCTGTTTTGAGTCATGTACCTTCATTTCACAAACATGAATGGCTAACACACCAAAACAACCTTGCCCCAAGAATGCAGAGCATACGTAGAAATTTGGAGGTGAGTGATGGCTCTTGGTGGGAAGCAAGTGTTCTTTTCTTTCCTTTGTTATAACCAATGTTGCATTTTTATGACCATGTCTAGAGAAAAATCAAGCATGGAGCATTGTCTGGATAGCTTCTGGGTGAAATGAGACTGTAAATGGAAAGATAAATGGGGATGAGAATAGAGATAATGTGCATAGAAAGGGAAGAGTCAGAAAAGGGACAGACAGACAGCTGGAGCAAATGGAGCTGTATCTTCTGGAGGTAGCTTCTCTCTATTCTTGCCAGCCTCTCCTGCTCTAGCTCCACATAAGCAGGTGAAGGGAAGAGATCCCTGTGCTGTGGGCACATGGAGAGGGGGTGGTGAAGGGATGCTGAGTGGCTGCTTCCCTGGGATAACTTGAAGATCACACATTTCTGGCTGCAGCTGTAGAAAAATTCCTTGTCTGGGGAGATGCTGCTCTCCCACATCAGTCTTTATATAAATTTGCTCACTGCTTTCACATTATAGCTATGTCCTTAAGGGTTAGGTATGCAAGTCCTGTCTGTGGCAGAAGTTAAATGTATACTGGCCCAGGGATCAGTAACTAGATAATAAATCTTTTTGAATCCTGGCTAGCATTATGTCTTGATAGGAAAGTAAATCTCACCCTCTCAGCAGCAAGCTATTCCTTCATTGCAAGGATGCTGCTGGTGAATGATGACTTCCAAACAGATAAATGTGGCATTTCTGTGCCACATGTTATTTTGTTTCTCATAGATGTTTATGTTTCAGCTCTATGAAGGAATCTGTCTGCAGAAAGGCCCAGAAATAATTGGCTGAGGCTTTTAGTCTGATATAGGTCTTTATAACCATAGAGCTACAGCAAATCCAAATGTGGAAGTAAAATCATGCTTCACTCTGGTGCTGGGATGTTGAATACAGCTGGATAGTTGTGCTTCCATTCACAGGCTGTATTCCTGTATCTCTTTATAGATGTTCATTTTAAAATCAGCTACAAATATGAAAAAAATTTGAGAGGTTGATGAAAATGCCCTCGTATATCAGATACAGACCCCTCCACAGCCTTCCTGGTAGTTGACTGGAAATGTTAATTTAAAGAAGTTTCCTTGCAACCATTGCTCTCAGGTGTAGTGACTGACTTTCCTATAGCTTCAAAATCCACCTGTACTTTAGGCTTTTTTCAATATATTTGTTTTTCAGTCCTCAGTTGCAATGCTTGAAGAGGAAACAGCAACTCAATTTCGTCCCTGTCTCTTCATATTCCTTTGGCATCATTTTCCTCCTTCTTTTCAAGGCTCTCCCTGGCAGACTGCACACAAACTGACTTACAGCTCATGCCAGGTAAGCACAGGGACGTATCTCTGGATGGACATTTAGGAGATGTATTGATGCCTTTGTGTCATTACTATTGTATGAGCCCCCCTTCTTATAGGTTGCAACTTTATATTCTGAAACTTTCTTTCATCTACTCTAAATACTGACTTCCCTTTTTCTGCCCGACATCGTAATTCCTGATGGCAACAGGGCTTCTGCTATCAACTCTATCATCTTTTCTTTCCTGGAAATAAGATGATGAAGAAAGCTATTACCTGGGAAAAACTACTTTATTTAGGACAATTTATTAAGCCATTTGTGACTTTGGCTGCTTGTTTTGTAGTTGGTCTTTTGATGGTCTCAATTTTTTCTTAATAATTTCTAAGAAGCTTAGAGGGCTGCAACAACACCTCTTCTAAATGGACAACAAAGGCATGGAAAAGTTAGAAATGCGAGGGAGATCTGGGAGAGAGAATCAAGAGAAGGCAAGTATTCTCTTGCTTCTTTGTCCTTTTCCTATTTTGCCACATATATAAGACAGAGCACCTTTGTGCCACAGAGAGTAAATAACAGTAAACACAGTTTAAAAAACAAAAGCCATCAGTTCAGCTGCAGGAATTCTGTGAGATTGCTAGTTTAGTTCTGTAAGATTGCTAATTAAAAAGCGGTAATAAAATGCTATTCTGAGAAGCTAAAGTAGGGAAACAAATCTCTGCTAGCTCATCTGCTTTCCTGCAGCTACTGGTAGCTCATGCTGCATCTGAGTCTACTATGCTGTATGATGTTTCAAGAGAGGCTCAGAATCAGCAGCCCCTCGACTTTCTGCAGCTCCTGAGCCCCATTGGCTGGAAGGCAAAGCAGAGGCGGAGAGTGCCCTGAATTTTTTTCTCCTCCACACACCATAAAACAGGCAGCCGGCATGTACTGTCTGACAGCGAGACTGGTGCTTGCAGTTTGAAATTAGTTTCTGCTTTGCAGCAGTCACTTGGGCATTTTATATTTGCCTCTCTTAATGGAAGGGAACAAAAAAGCTTTGCGGCATAGCAGTGAGCTAAGCAGGAACTGACTATAGGGGAGAATCTGATACAAACTTACAGATTGTGGGGACTCCGTGACATAGACCACCAAGGTAAATGTGATGATGATCAGAAACTGCATCTGTGATAGAGTGAACTAGTATTTCTGAGTTTGAAACCTTATTTTGTAACAACAAATTGTTCTGAACTGCTGCCTGCCTTGGTGCTGGCTTGTTTTTCTTTTCTTTGGAAGCTGAAAAGCTAAAGGTTTTCGAAGGAATGCAAAAGGAACAGGAGTTTTAAAAGCAGGAAGCTGAAAGGGGATCTCCATAAGATGAATTTCACTCAGCACCGTGGGACACTCCAGCCTCTCCATTTCTGGAACCACAGCTATGGACTTCACAGAAGTGCCAGCAAGCCCAATGCAAAGGGCCACCCCACAGGAGGCTGCTATGAGCAACTCTTTGTATCCCCCGAAGTGTTTGTGACTCTGGGCATCATCAGCTTGCTGGAGAATGTCTTGGTCATTGTGGCAATAGCCAAGAACAAGAACCTCCATTCGCCCATGTACTTCTTCATCTGTAGCTTGGCAGTGGCTGATATGCTAGTGAGTGTGTCTAATGGATCAGAAACTATTGTCATCACATTGCTAAACAATACAGACACAGATGCGCAGAGCTTTACCATAAACATTGACAATGTCATTGACTCAGTGATTTGCAGTTCCTTGCTTGCATCAATTTGCAGCCTCCTCTCAATAGCAGTGGACAGGTACTTTACTATCTTTTACGCCCTCCAGTACCATAATATCATGACGGTGAAGCGCGTAGGGGTCATCATCACATGCATCTGGGCTGCTTGCACAGTCTCAGGCATTTTGTTCATCATTTACTCTGATAGCAGTGTTGTCATCATCTGCCTTATTAGCATGTTCTTCACTATGCTCATTCTCATGGCATCCCTCTATGTCCACATGTTTATGATGGCTCGGATGCATATCAAAAAGATTGCTGTTCTTCCAGGGACTGGCCCTATTCGCCAAGGGGCCAACATGAAAGGGGCCATCACTCTCACCATCCTGATCGGAGTTTTTGTTGTGTGCTGGGCTCCATTTTTCCTGCACCTGATTTTCTACATCTCCTGCCCTTACAACCCTTACTGTGTGTGCTTCATGTCCCACTTTAACTTCTACCTCATCCTCATCATGTGCAATTCCATCATTGATCCACTTATCTATGCATTCCGGAGTCAGGAGCTCAGGAAGACATTCAAGGAGATTATATGCTGCTGTAGCTTGAGAGGGCTTTGTGAATTGCCTGGCAAATATTAAACCGAGTGGAGATGTTACTTTGTACACAACATGCAGCACAGACTTCCGAGCCTTCAGATTCTCTTTCTCAGCAGAATTTGGTTTTAACCTTTAAGAGTGAGCACCTCTTTCTGTCTCCCCTCCCTTTCATCCCTGTATCCCATTCATGTGTAACTCATATTTCTGTATAATATTTGTGGTATCTACAGTTTGTAATTTATTTGGCTGGAAAGAGAAGGAGCACTTCATAGCAGTTTGTAAGTAAGCAAATAAATATAATGATGAATGTGAAACACAAGCAGCTGTATGTTCCAACTGCTGACAAAATAAATAAATAACTTGCCTGACTTACAGTACTTATTGTCTGATACTGTTCCTTGTTCTGCTGAAGTAATTATGGCTATCCTTTACATTATATACAGTTTAAAATAGAGCATTTGCTTCTTATTAAGTGAATTAGAGGTTCTCTGGAATTAGAAAGCAGATTTTTCATAAAGGTTACTGCAGCCAGCAAATTGTATTCATTCATTTTGAACTCTTTTCCTTCTGCTCCACAAATGGCAAATCTGGTCTTTGTTAGTTATTGCCTAAAACAACAAGGTTTTACAAACACCTCCTATGCAGGCAATCGATGATGAGGTTTTGTTGTGGGTTTTTGTCAAGATGATGATTCCTGTATGTCTGAAAGTACCTTTTGTAAAGTTGAAATTGTCCCCTGCAGCATCAGTTAGCCCTGGATATATTTGCTAGACTGGCATCCAGGTAGACTAGCATCCTCCATTCAGCCATGAAGCGGGTACAATATTAACATTGACAATGCCAGCACCAACGTAAAGACTTGGATTTACCTCATGAAGAGGGAACTTCAGTTTGAATGTTCAGTCCTCTGAGGTGCTGGGGGAAACAAGACTCTGTGCTTCAGAAGAGAATACATCCTTGTTAGAAACAAGCTGCCCTTTATTCTGAAGTGTGGTGTTAGCAGATGGGATCCACTGCCAGGATCCTTACAGAAGAGCCAAGGTGTGTGATAATTTGGCCTGAGCAACTCAGACCATACTGTGGAGCACATGAGCTTTGTGGGGGCAATGCTATCACATGGCAGGATGCTGGCTGATGAGTCTGTAAACCCATGCTCTGTATCTGGTAGCCCTGAGTGTTACTGCTTGTTGAAGTCAGTTCACCTTTTCAAGCATCTAATTGATCTGTTCTTAGTTTCCTGGTAAAGCACCATTCTCTCTTCACAGACTATAATAGGGACCTCAGGTCCCTGATTTTAGCACCTTTGGAGGTATTTTAAAGCATAAATGAGTACACAGGATTCCGTGAAGATGTCTTTTAACACCTTGACACTACCAGTTTCTACATAAGGGCACAGAAAAATGCATTTATTTATTCCCCCAAAGTATAAAAACAGGGTGGAGATAGGTAGAAGACTTGATCAAAATTAAATGTAAAGAATAATTTATGTTTTAATCCTGAATGCTTGATTTTAACAAGATGAGTAGTGAATTAGCTGGCTGAACCATCCTATTAATTTTATTGGCAACAGCCTGTTACCTCAATCTGCTTGTTCTCTCATTAACGAAAGACATACAATGAAAAGCTATTAATGAGAGCCCAGTGTTTGCTACCTGGGATTTTTCTCCAGGTAGAAGCTTATCTTTCAATTGTGGGTAACTTAGCAGGATATTGTAAAACTGTGACAACATTTGGTCCTCTGTCAAAGAGCATGAAGGACTTAAGGCAGGTCTCAGTATCTTCAAGTTACTTACAGGGAAAGTCAGAAGGTCATTTGATTTTATACGTCAAAGTCCCTTGGTAAAGCAGCAGCAGAGAAATCAGGTCTCCCACACCTTACTTTTGCACCTGGACCACTCCATCCACCACACTGCTTGCAACACACCCCTGTTACCTTCTCTCAGCTTTAGTAAATGATCTTGCTGCATCATAATGTGTGAAGATCTTGAAATACATTTACTATATTAACTCTACTTATTTTATTCTGGAGGAAACTATAAACATTTCAATAATACTTCCCTACCTGATTCTACTGCATAGAGAATTAAAAAATGCCAAAGGAGAAATATGTAAATACAAGGGGAGAAAAAAAAAAAATTATTTTACATTAACAGCCTATTCAAAAATCCAGCTAAATGGACTTTATATTATAAAGGCCTTTCCCTGTCCCACAAGACACGATGCTAGCTATGCAAAAATGCTCTGGCAATAATGCAATTAATTGCTGGTGACAGTCTGAAGACACAAATCTCACCTGATCTTTGTGTTGTCTCTCTGTAGCTATTTTAGGACTGTAAGTTATGATATTGTGCTCTATATATTCTCTCTGTAGTCCATGGATACAGAGAGGGTCCAGTGGAAAGTGGCACAAGACCAAGATACTACCTTAGGTGCTCTGAACATTGCTGTGAAAGTCTCTCTTTCTCTCCCTAGGCTATACAAGGTCCAGACACCTAATTTAAACATATATGAATTCTGAAGATGCTGTGTTTCTGTAAATTAGTCCCTGACCTCACAGTTGATTGTTAAAATTAACGGTCTGTCTTTTTGCAACCCAAAGCTAAGAGAAATAACAATTATTTTGGTTTTTTTGTATCTTCTAAACCTGGTGCGTTTCTCTTTTGTGCTTATTTGGACTAAGATTAGTCAAAACAGCTGTGACCCCTTTAAGCTCTAAATTTCATTTAGAAATCTAATTTTTAAAACTAGCCTATGACAGAGTTTTAGCAACTCTGAGCCTGCTTAGCAGCTCCTCTGTTTATTTTATAAAGCTAAATGTATATACATAATTTTTCAAATGGAGTTTTTAATTAAAGAGGACTTTTTCATTTCATGGTATTATCATCAGAGTGTAATTTTTTGAAATTACTCACAAACCTCCCACATAGATAATTTTCCTATTCCCAGATACTCTGTTCCTTCTGAGCAGCTGAATCGGTTTCTGTTTGCCTATAGCACAAGCAGCTTTTCAGTAGACCGCCATAGAAATTAGTGTTGTGAAAAATACATAAGTTCATGTAGCTTGCTGGAGAGTGGGGGACAGTGTGGGGTATTTTCCACATTCAATTTTCTGGAACTTTGTTCTTCTATTTGCAAATCTTCTAAGAAAATAAGTTTTCTCTCTTTAAATATCTGGGACCCTAATGACTTTAGCACTTAGTATTTTAGTCAAGTTATATAACCATGGCATGTTCCTCTGTGTCAAGGAAGTTGTTTTGTCTCTACTTTATAGGTGTAAGGATTTACATTTTCACTTCTGCTGGAGAAAAGGGGCTACTGGAGTTGCTCAGCCTCCTAGAAGGCAGTCTTCACATGACCTGGGATTTGATGGTAGTGTTCTCTGCCTTTCCCCATAACTGGCTGTAATGTAACAACACAAAACCTTTGAAACAAATGTCTTTCTTCAAGAAGGACATTTCTTCAGCTTTGAAGTATTTTTGGAACCAAACAAAGGACTCCAAAAGGCACTTAAAGAGGCTGTAGTTGGTCTCAGTAGAGTGGATTTTGAGTGATAATCCAAGATCTCCTTTACAACTGAAACATGCTGTCATCTGGAATCAGGAAACACACTGATGGACTCACATATTCTTGAATGTGCAGCCACAACGATGCCTTCAGTTATGTTTTTAATAGATGTGCACATTAAATGTTATTGATATAATTATAAAACTACTTTGTTGTTCTTAAACTGATCCTATTATACAATGTGTTCATAGGGGGCTCCTTCATTCACAAACTGAATGCTGGTGAAGAACTTTGATCCTGATGCTATTCATAATATGCTGTATTAGTTATAGACTTGAACAAAGCTGCAGTCTCAATCCCACTGAAAGAACATCTCAGAAAATGTACCTTTAGGCATGAAATTTTTATTGTTTGTCCAGAAATTACTTCAGATTTTAAATTAAATTTCAATCATTTCTCAAGTATTTTAGGATTTTCTCTTTGGATTAAATACTTCTCTCATTTACATAAAAGGAGACTTGACATGTCACAGGAACTGTCTACTGCTGCTACAGATACTGTCATGTAAACCAGGTTATGAATTGACCCTGCTTGGCTTTTTTGTTGTTGTTGTTTCAAATGGTGCTGTTGCCTTAGCCGTTTTTAATATTTTTGCCCACTCTTTCCATACAAGAGATTTTCAGATTTGTGGATTAAAAATCAACCCCTTCAGGTTTGTAAGGAATGTATTCTTCAGTTCCACTTTTACCCATTTGTTCCCTTGCAAACGTTCATTTGTTTCAACTGGTTTCCTTCACACTTGGTATGTTTCAATGTTTCTATATCTTGAAATGACATCTATCTGAGTTCTCCAAGTCATCCCCTGGCTTTATGGTGGGTTTGCCTTTGGACAACAGCAAAACCCTCACCCAGCTGCTTACTTACTCCCCACCTCAGTGCGATGAGGGGAAGAAAAAGAAAGTGCATTGGTCTGGATGAAGACAGGGATATCCCATACCAACTACCTCCACAGGTGAAACTTACTTGATTTGGGGATAATGAACGTAAGTTATGGCAAATGAAAATAAGTATTTACTGATGCAGCCAGTGGGAAACCAAACCAATTCAAACCAAACCAGCCAACCAAACAACCAAACAAAAAGCCAAACCAAAACAAAAAAAACAACCCACACCCCACCAGACATTAAATTAAGACCCTTCCTCACTACCACTTCTTCCCAGCTTCAACTTCAGTCCTTCACTCCCGACTCCTCCACCTCCTCCCCTCTCGAGCGGCGCAGAGGGATGTGCAATGCGAGGCTGCGCTCAGCCCAGAACAGCTCCTGTCTGCCTCTCCTTCCTCCTGCCGCGCTCCCCCGGGGCTCTTCAGGGCCGTTTCTCACAGCTCGCCCTTCAGCCCCGGCTGCCGAGCAGCGTTTTGCTCTTTCTTAGCCAGGCTTTCCCCAGGGCTCCCTCCCGCCCGTGGCTGAGGGACTCAGCTGTGCCCTGCGGCGGGGCCGCTGGAGCCGGCTGGGAGCGGCTCTGTCCGGCACGGGGCAGCCCCGGGCCCTCTTCATAGGGGCCGCCCGTGCAGCTCCCCCCTTGCCCCGCCGCTGCTGCTGCCGCCGCCAGCACCTGGGCACCTGCACTGGGTGCAAGCTGGTAAACAATACTGTAAGCAGCATTTCAGGTGAAGTTCCATTGCTCTGTACATTTTAGTTCAGTTCCACAGAAAGCTCACTTAAATTATTTGCGTCAAGTCCACAGCTTTGGAGTGTCTCTTTTTTTTTTTTTTTTTTTTTTTTTTTTTTTCCCCCTGTGATGAACAGATCAACCCAAAATGTTCCCCTGTTTCTTTCCTGTTTAAGAACTCTCACTGTAGAGCTTCAAAACCTGTTATTAGATTCTAAATTAATGACTTTGAACATTGTACTGTTGAATCCCATCCTATTTCTATCATTTCAATCCTCAGAATGATCCATTTTCCTAACAGATTTTCAGATAGTCCCTTCTGTGGAAATTTCAGCCAGCCTTTTATCACCGAGATCTGACCCTGGAACATGGCTCTTGACATAGCCCTGTGGGACCCACAGATCATCCTGCAGCCCGCTGGCCGTGTAAGCAGGGATCCATTGTTAAGTCTTGCATATGCTGTGCCATGCATCAATAATTTATATAGGATTCCAGGTGGCAAAAAAAAAAAAAAAAAAAGAAAAGTGAAAACTATATAGGTGTGCAATTTGCCATACTTAACTATTTTTGAAGCAAATACATTACAGCTTATTAGAGCTTAGTTCTTTGTAAAAAACGGTGGGTAAGTAAACAAACAGAATTCCAAATACATTTGAAGCCAGTATCAGCAGAGCATAAACAAAACACTTTATTACTGCAGTAATCTGCAGCAACAATTTTGAAGTACAGAGGAATTAAAACATATTATGAAGATAATATTTGCTATAAAAATATCTTATTTTGATGTAACATCTCTGAGCAGTTCTGAGATTTCTCATGCTAACTTAGGTCATGCAGATTTCAAGTACATAATAATTTTTTTATAAAAGAACAACACAAAACAGCAAGCTTTCCAAAGTGGTATTTGCTACAGCCTGAAGGATGATTTATTAAAAAACAAAACAAACAAACAAACCCACCAAACTATTAGACTTGTTTTTTACCTTTAAAAGGCAGACAAAATAGGGGATCTGAATTAAGTAAATTTTTTAAAAGGCAAAATTAAATTGCTTTATTGAGGTAATAATTTTCCACAGTTTCTCAATTTTGTCTGGGACAAGGGAGTCTCAAAACTTTTTTGGAAAGCAGGAATTGTGCAGATATCTGTCCATAGAATTAACTGCCTGTGCATAAACCTCCCAAATTCTGATTGACTAGTCGGTTTCTGCATTAAAGTGTGGAAAATGATCTTACAGTGTATACCATACATTATCATTGATGCTTCTAATTATCTGGATATACATACAGCCACAGTAAAAATAAAAATAAAAATAATAAAATAAAATAAAATGTCTGGCTGTGAAGACAGACACAAATAATGCATGTTAGGTAGAAATAAATCTTTATGTATTATCCTGAAGTTTTTACTGGGAAGATGACGTGGATTTTGTTGCTTTCTTATGATTATTGTTCTCAGCTTCACCCATGGAAATGCAATGCTCACAATACAGCCAGCTTAATTTTCCCCTCTAAAACAAAGATGCTAGTTCTCAGAACTGCATCCAGGACAATACATTGAAGGTATTGCTGGTATGAACGCTCCTTATTTGTGAACTGTGTACCAGTGCACACCAGCATTGCTCAGTCTGAGACTATTCATCACCTACCAACTGCCCAAGACAAAGGATTGAGATATTAAACCTGTGAGGGGTCAGATGAAACATATTAACTGCTTGTCACATAACTACTCTCAGACTTGAAGATCTGCTGGCATATCAGGAACGCAATGCCCAACAACCAGGCACTTCGAGGGAGGTTTAACTACGGATTTGGACTATAAATTTGTTTCTGGCCTCATGGAGAATCCGTATCTGAAAAGTTTCCATCATTCCTGCAGGAAAACCCATATTTCTCACCACCTTAGTGGAAATAGCTGACCCGGGCTGTTCCCTTCTCTGAAAGCAGAATACAGCACTTGGCCGGATCAGGAGAATGGGACAGTACTAAAACCTCCGAGGTAAACTCTGAGTAACCTAGTCTTGTGTCTCGTCCCACTCGGTGGATGACGGGGTGGAGAATCGTTGCGATGCCCCGGGCGCGGCAGGGCCGCAGAGGCGGCGGAGCCATGACGGCGAGTCGGAGGAACAATGCAAAACAATTTACTGTTTTTCCCCGAGAACAATCAATAAACGGTGCGGAAAAAGGTGCTTTAGCACAGGCATTATTTTCGTATCAATTACTTTAAGGCACAACTAAGTATCAAGGAGAAGAAAGGAAAAGTGAGTAGAAAGAGGAAACAACAGAGGGAGAGTAAGACACAAAGATCTCACCACCCTTGGATCCAGCGGCGTCTCACGGGATCAATCTAAATCTTGAGTTCTGTGGTTGCTGCACCCAGATCAATATTTTACCGTCTCTTTATACCCTCGGGCTATGGGTGGCATTCCCAATTTCCACAGAAAGCGTCGAGAGGTGGTGCTAGTTTGCACGAGCCCCTTGTGGCGCAGTGCCCGCTATAGAGCCTCCCTTAGTGCAGTCCCACTGGTTAGCAGAAGAAAGTCACTCAGGGAAAAGACACTTCCCGCCAGTGCAGATCTCTCGTCCTATTGTTACTTTATCTGCAAGAAGCCAGGGGAGGGTGGCAGAGCCATTGAGGGCTATCGTGAGCCATTGACACCTCCTCCCTCCAGACAGGCCTTGCTCATTCTCTGTCCAGATCTTATCACCACACGACGTTTGAGACATTGTCAGGCTCTTACAGTCTGACACTAGTTCAAGTTACTTGGTAGAGATGGTTTCAGGCTCGTACAGGCCTCGTTATGGACACGTTTCAAATTTATCTTTATACCAATAATGTCAGAGCTACGGTCGCAGTAAGACTGTGGTCAGCAGTTAGAAATCTGCACTAAAATGAAAGGAGTATGGAATTTTATACACTATATGCAGACCATAAACCACATATATTTTTAGCCACATACCTAAGTTTTCAGAAGGCTTTACCTGCTGTTGATTACCAATCAGAGAGAACTTAGTGTCTCTGATTTTGGGTGCTGCAAAGTTAGGATCCTTTGTGTATCCAAATATTCTGAATGTTCAAATATCCATTTGTTATCCAAATACTGTGGTCACTTTATAAAATCTCTGTCACCTCTGCCACATGCAGTGCCTTAGTTGTCAAATATATAATTATAAATGATGGACCATCTCATGCAATCCCAGCTTTGGAGATTCCCTTGATCTCAGCTATTTTATCTCTGAAAAAAATGTTGTGATTGACTGCATAGAACTGAAATGGTCATGGTGCTTTAGACCATGTAAATTGTCTGCATGTAGTTACTGAAAAATAAGACCATGGGCACTAATAAGACTGAGAGGGTTTTGGGTTTTTTTTCTTCATATAATTGTAAATTTTTTATTTGCCTGTGGGAGTACAATCAATGAGGTCAATAAGACATTGCCAAATGAAATTTAGTTAGAAATAGGCTTTTTAAGGCAGGGCTTGTTGCTTTAGTTTTAATGAGACAAATATTGTTTTCTGAAGAAAAAGCAATTTCTCAGACAGAAAATGTTGCAAGCTCATCACAGAGTGATATGTTTGTACTGTCTTATTATTAACCTATGTGGCACTTCAGGACATGGTTTAGCAATCATAATAATGTTGGGTGGACAGTTGGACTTGATGATCTTAAAGGTCTTTTCCAACCTTAATGGTTCCATGATTCTGTGATGTAAGTACCTACTGAATTATTGTACTTGAGACCTAAACTTAAGCTTTTTCATTCTTTTCAAATACTGTGACTAGAGAATTACCCCTGTCCCTAAATATTACCTACCACTCCCCCTTAGGTTACCTAGTGCAGTTAAGGATAGTGCCAAATGATGTTTTGACCAGCGATGTGACTAGAGGAGGGAACAGAAACAGGCTACATCATTGCCAGGTCACCTCTGTCAGGCTTCTTCCTCTGGTGCTGAGGATAACCAGCATGGTGAGAAGACTGGCAAGAATGTGACTTGTGGGGACCTGAACAGCCACTACTTAAGGTAGGATAGCTTAACATTAACCCCATATGGACGATTCTATGCCCTGATATAGGACAACAGCTGTTTTCTGAAGCTGCTTTCCTATAGGAAATATACTGATATGGAGATGCTTGGGAGATGAAGCCAGTGGCCAGTTTGCTTACATATGTCTTAAGATATGAAGGCATATTTTATGCAAGCAGCATAAAATGCATGAGTGGATGTCTGTCTGTATGTATGTGTGTGTTTCTGGTTGTTAACCCCCTCTCCAACTTCTGGAGGAAGTGCTGCTGCCTGGAAGTAACTAGATGCCCAAAGCATTGCTGTCAGTTTCTCCTATGGCTCCCTTCACCCCAATGATGTCCAGACTCATTGTCACTTCTGCTCTTCTCCCTGGATGTCACTGCTCCTGGAGAGAGCTCACTTGTGTCCTGGGCTGCCTGACCACCTTCTCACCTCTTTCTAGGCATCCCAGTTTCCATCTCCTTCCTAACTGGGGTATACACATACCTCCTCTCTCAAGCTGACTTCTGATCCAAATGGGCTCTCATTTCCCAATAAATAGTTCACAACTGTGGCACCACTTCTTTACCTGCTAGAAATATTAAAGCAGTTAGTAACACTTTATTTTATCTGTATTATCCCTGAGCATTTGAGTTTGCAAACACAGAGATGCATTGCAAAGAGGTACCGCTCCAGAGTTAAAAATTCAAACCCTGCCAGCATAGTCCCTTGTCACTGAATTAATTACATTTGGTGAATGGTTCTGATGTTTCATCAGTCATCAAACTTGATCCTGAACATGGAAGGCTCATCTCACTTGTCATCTCCATACATCTTTTGCTTCAACACTGAGATTGCTATTCAAGTCTTGGGATGTTCAAGGGATATGGCTTTAGACACTCAGTGGAAAAGTTTAGTTTATTCCAAACTGAGTTTCATTTTCAACTGTCATTTAGAAGGATGGTTTGAGCTCAGAAAATCCAAAGGGGAGATGCTCAAGGAGATGAGCACTTCTCTGTGTAGCTGGATATACAAATAAAAACAGGGTTTTGACTTTGTCTCATGTGGTACAGCCTTCCTCTCCCACACAGCAGTGCAGACAGTGAGTACCTTGCAGGACATTATAGAAATGTATATTCACAGGGCTTCAGCTTTCTTGCAGGGCACTGAAAGAAGATGTGAAACCCACTCATTATTCTTCTTACCTTTTTGTGTTGCCCTAAGAAATAAGGAACTAATTTCTTGTGGAAAAATATAATTTACTACAAAAAATTAAGACCATATGTCAGGCACAGGATCTCTGAGCTCCTCCTGAGCTATATTTTTTGCCTTCTGAGATTTAGTATCTTAATCTGAATTTTGTACTCGTCATATTTTCTTATCCTCATTCCCCTAAGGAATATAATTTAAACTTCCTGATTTGCTGTATCTTGCTGTCTAATGCAGGCATTAAAAATACAGACAGAAAGTGTGGTGTGTCTTTGGCCTCCCTCTGTTCTGTTGCAGTGCCTTTACTGATGACAGGGAAATCTCATCTGTAAACATTAATTTCCTAATGATGACAACAGAGACAAGAATACACTTGTGTATCTGCTTTTTCACTTATTTTCTGGTTTATAGCCATCATACATTTTCTTATAATATGGCCTGTATAGTCTTTTTTTTTTTCCCTGTCCTTTTTAATTATTTATTTATTTATTTTGTGAAGGACCAGACTCAAAAAGACTGGGTGCAATTTAAGGAAGAAGTCAACTAAATTCTGACTCAGCATGATTATATTGTTTATTTAAATCTGACAGCACTTTAGGCTCAAAGAGAACTGCTGAGTACAGTAAGTAGCGACAAGATGCCTCCAATTTCAGCTTATAACACCATTTTGAGGAGAAGACATTATTTGGTATAATTACATGAAGGAAATCTTGAAGGTGACGTGACACAAAGTGGTAAAACCTGGCATGTCTTTCAAAACAGAAACTTTTTTTCATATCAGATGCTAGGACTGCAGAATGCAAGTTCTGAATTTTTTGCACTGTATTTTTCTCTGGTTTTCCTTTTATTAGCTGAGATTCTTAAAAGGCTTTAAATACCTGGGAATCTTCTAATTAGAAAGGTAAAGACAGATCTGAGAGGGATGCATTTTTGTAGGCCAGGTAGCTCTACCTTGAAACTTGAAGTGTTAAGCAGAAAATCTGTGTACCTGAGAAATCTCACCTAATAATGAATTTCTCTAGATGTTTTCCTCTCACTTGCTGAAAAATGGGTGTTCTGAAGTATTAATGTGAGTAACAGCAGTCTCAGAGGAAAGAAGTTATTCTGAAATGCCAATTTTTTTTTTTATATTAGATGTTAACTACATCATATGATTCACCCTCAGAGTAGCTGAGTGTGAAGAGCTGTGGATACTGAGGAGTGTTCAGGGACATATGTTCAGTGACTGACAAACGGGAGCAGAAGCAGCTTTGACCTTAGAAGTGTAAAGCTTTGTAACTTACAAATACTTCCATCTAAATGACTAACAGATAACACCTACTAGGATAAAAAACCAACCAACCAACCAAAATCAAAGAAAAACAATCCTGCCTGTCACATGCAGGCAAGGGCACAGGGCAATTTTTTTGCACTGTAGTTTTAGCATTTTAATTGGTAAGAGGCAGTTATATCAGATAAAGAAAGGAATTCCTACATTTTGTTCTAGGTGAAGAATTTCATTCTGGTAATACTAAAAGAACTCATTACAAAGACAATATATGTTTTGGCTCACATGCTTAGTTTCTTGGGCAACACCTCCAGACTCTTCTATCATTCAACTTGTGTTGCTTTCTCCAACTTCTGTATGTGAAAAGTTGTCACGGTTTAGGATCAGGGAGGCCCCTTAGGCCTAAGATGGGCACCACCTCAGTAGGTAACACTGTAAACACCGTGTGCTCTTGCTGTCTTTCTGGACTCACAACAGAAAAGTTCTCAAGCATGATCCTTGATATTGACACAGCTGCAGATACTGTTTTATATGCCACAGCCACAGTAGTATTTTATTGAGTTTACAGTTCAGGTCAAGGGCTAATTCTGCTTTCAATTACACCTCTGCAATTCAAATGAAATAATAACTACCAGCCTTCAACACTGTTCTGCATGACATCCCGGTCTCTAAACTGGGGAGACATGGATTTGATGGATGAACCACTTGGTAGATAAGGAATTGGCTGGGTGGCAGCTCTCAAAAGAGTTGCAATGAATGTCTCAATGAACAAATGGAGACCAGTGACAAGTGGTGTTCCTCAGGGATCAGTACTGGGGTTGATGCTGTTTAACATCTTTGTTGGCGACATGGACAGTGGGATTGCATGCACCCTTAGAAAGTTTGCAAATGACACCAAGCTGTGTGGTGCTGTCAACACACTGGAGGGAAGAGATGCCATCCAGAGAGACCTGGGCAGGGCCCATGTCAACCTCATGAAATTTAACAAGGTCAAGCACAAGGTCCTGCACCTGGGTCGAGGCAATTCCAAGCACAAGTACAGGCTTAGCAATGAATGGATGGAGAGCAGTCCTGAGGAGAAAGACTTGGTGGTGGTGGTTGGTGAAAAGCCCAATATGAGCCAGCAATGTGTGAATGCAGCCCAGAAAGCCACCTATATCCTGGGGTGCATCAAAAGAAGCATGGCCAGAAGATCAGGGGAGGTGATTCTGTCCCTCTGCTCTGCTCTCGTGAAACCTTACCTGGAGTGCTGCATCCATCTCTGGAGCCCCCAACACAAGAATGACATGGTTCTGTAATGTGCTCTCAGCAAACCTGCTGTGGACTAGATGATCTCTAGAGGTCCCTTACAACTCTAACGCTTCTGTGATTCTGATTCTGTTAGAGTGGGTCCAAAGGACAGTTACAAAGGTGATCAAAGGGCTGAAGCACCTCTCCTACAACAACAGGCTGAGATAGTTGGGGTTGTTCAACCTAGAACAGAGAAGGTGCCAGGAAGACCTTATTGCAGCCTTCCAGTATCTGAAGGGAGCCTACAAGAAAGCTGGGGAGAGACCTTTTACAAAGGCCTGTAGTGATAGGATGAGGGGTGATAGCTTTAAATTGGAAGAGGGTAGATTTAGATTGGAAATGAGAAGGAAATTCTTCACTCTGAGGGTGGTGAGACACTGGAACAGGTTGCCCAGGGAAGGTGTGAATGCTCCATCTCTGGATGTGTTCAAACCTATGTTGGATGGGGCCTTGAGCAACCTGACTTAGTGGAAGATGTCCCTCCCATGGCAGAGGGATTGTAACCAGATGATCTTTAAAGTCACTTCCAACTCAAACCATTCTATGATTGTCTATGAGTCTATGAACATTTTTTGGCAAAGAAACTGATTTATAAAATTGTTTTGAGAAATAAAATGTGTGATGGTCCTTTTTTTTTTTTTTTTTTTTTTTTATTGCACAGTCCAATAGCCAAATGAATAGGCTGTTTTTAAAGCAAGACTGTGCAGTCCCTTCTGAAAATGTGCTTCTTTTGGCAATTGTAGCTGGCATCTCCAAGACACCAGAAGGAACTGCAGTTTGGTGATCTAGGCAATGAAGGATTTTCACAGATTCTTATCCCATGAAGTATAAAATGCATGGAACATTTGCTTCTGAAATTGTGTAGGTTTATCAGTTCCTAAGGAACCATTCAGTGCTACTGCCCAGCTATTACTAAGCTTCAGAGATCACATAATGCTTTTTGATATTACCAGCCCAAATAGGTTAAGATGAGTTTCTGAGCTTCCATTTATTGTTGCTTTAGAATAGGAAATGCAGAGAAACTTCAGTTCCGAAGTGAATTGTAAGGCTAAATGGCTTGAAGAGAACAAGAATTTCAAATTCTGAAAGAGTTGATACATAATTATTAATTAATTAATTAATGCAGTATGAGCAGGGACACTTTGATCTCTTGTGCTAGCAACAGAGATTCAATGTAAAAGAATTTACTTAGAATTTCTTGTTAAAATAAGTACTGATATCTAGCAGGTGCTAACTTTTATAAGTACAGAACAATAGAACATGAGAAATAATCAAAAAAGCAGCACCTTTTCTAGCTATAGATAGTTTAATGATTGCTTCTAATGAGAACCTGGCTTCTAATTGCACTGAAAATGTAATTCACTGAAATCTGCCCCCAAAATGAATTTGAGAGAAAGATTATAATGCCACTTGATTCAGGAAGTTCTCTCTGTTTTGTTTTTGGTTTTTTTTTTTTTTAGGATGTCATCTGCACAGCTTTTATTGCTTAATTCACTTAGCTGTCATTAGCATCCATGTTTTCTTTGTTACCATACCTGCAGCATTTCAGGGTAGGGACCTTACATGAATTTTAGTGTAAAACCATCCCACCATACTACCAGATGCTAGCCACAAGAATATCAAGAGCCAGAAGTGCAAAAGTAGGAAATAGATTTCAGCTCTCAAGCATGTCCTTTATTTTTTAGATTTTTGGTGACAAAATTAGTGCAGTTTAGAACTTTTTCTACAACAGCCCTATAGAATTACATTGTTAACTAGAATAAGTCTGCAATAAATGATTTAAAGTATATTGCATGAAACTTGGATTGTCCCAGAAGCATCATCAATTTACATCTGTTCTCATCCATTTGGGGATATTGAAGTCTTTGACTATTTGCAAGCATATCTGAGTTTGGTTTGGTTTAATGAAACCTTTGCCTCCCTGTCCAGCCCCAGAGGAGTGAGACCTCTGCAAAACTGTCCAGTCAAGACACCAGGTTCCTTAAATGATACCACAGAATCATGATGACCTCTTTCAAGTGATTTAGGACTCCTCATGTCCCACTTCCTTGTCCATAAGACAAAATTAAAAAAATATATTAACTGCTCTGTGTGTCTATTGAGAATTTTATGTTATCTGATTTTGTTTAAAGAGAAAATATTTACGTTACATTAGCTTCTAAATCCTACAACCATATTGGATCCCATGGCGCTAAGTGCTTTATGAAGTTAAGATAGACAGACAGAAACCATCTCAAAGTGTTTCTAGACTAAATAATACCTGGAACATTTGATGAAAGATTCTATATAAATGCAAAGCAGTTATTATTACAGCTGCTGAGACAGTGGAAGCTGAATTTCTTTTGTATGCAATATTCTATTGCAATAATTTCTCAGAAAATTAAAGTAATTTCTCTGAAAGGTGAATATCTCCCTCTCACCCCTCCCTCTTTCAGGAATTTCTGGGGCTTTGGGGGTGGAAGAGGCTTGTTAAAGCATTGTCAGGCAAACACTTAGAAGACTGTCTTTTTGTAATGATAGAAGTCAGTATGCTTCATCTTTTCATTCCAGTGTGGAATGCAGAAACTGATAAGCAGAGATCGATGCTCCTTCACATCTTTAGTTTTTGAGGGAGATTTACGCAATACTAGTAGAAGAGCAGTAGTAGGAATACCAATATATGTTTAGAGATTTAAAACCTCCTTGCAAAACTCTCTGGTTCAGTTCTGATCTCTTTGAATTGGATAGGAAACCTGAGCTACCTGCACTGAAGTCTGGATTTCACATTTAAATGCCTCTGTTATTGACATGTAGTTACTGGTAATATAGAAAGTGCATTATGAAATGAAAGTAACTTTTGCACCAAGGTTTCTACCCCCATTGTGATATTCTCTGATGGCATCCCATCATTTTTTATTTTCTTGTTAACGTCAGAGTGACTACTTGAAAGACCTAAAAGGTCCAGGTGCTATTTGCACGAGTTTCTACTTGATCATAAAAGTGAGATTCTAAGCATTCATCAGAAAACTCCACCTTAGCCTTCCTTAATCTCTTTTTCTTCACATAATTTATTCTTCCCCAGTAACTCAGGCTGTATATTTTTTCATTCCTCAAAAAATTCTTCCTTTAAAATGTTCACCCATTTTTCTATGCATCCCCTCAGAAGTTTCCTTACCTGGAAGAAGCTGAACATGCTGGAAAGCATGGTGGGGTGGGCAGGAGGAAGACATTGCAGCTGAGGCAACATAAGGCTTTGAAGTGTCATAGCAAGAGAAGGGATTTGATACCACTCAGGTGTGATGGAAAAAGATGTGGATTAGTTTTTGTTTGGTTTGATCTCTTTCCTCAAAGATGCATAGGGAGTAGTGCAAACCATGTTGCAGCTCAGGAAGGTGCAGAAAGGGCTGGAAATGACAGCAAGCATGGGAAAAAGTAGGAGTCACTTTGTTGCAAATTCTTTAATGCATCTTGTGTAGCAGAGCTCTACATTCTCTATGCCAAAAGTTCATTGTTGTGATAACAGGAGTACTATCTTCAGAGACTGAAAGCTTCTTTAGTGTTTCAATGAGCTCTCCATAAAGAAAGGTGCAGATAGCATCACTTCAAAGCTGTGGCTAGCTGTTCATACAAGGCTGCCCACCATGATCTACTTGCAGCTGTATCAACCCAAGTGTGTGTGAGAAATTATAACAGTTACAGCTAGCTAACTTCTAAATTAATTCTTTTTTTTTTTTTTTTAGTTAAAAAAAATGTTTTGCTCTGTCTGCTCTGTCAAATTCTGTAAGTACATTAATGTTGCCCTACTTTCACTGCCTCTTATGATCTGTGGTTTATCTGAAGTTTGTAGAAAAAGGATTTCCACTGCTTGCCAGAAAAAGAAGGCATGTTTTTCAAAGCAGAGTTTCCTATGAGGTTAGAAAATGAAAGATTGAACAATGTTTCAGAATTCAAAGCTGAATGTTCAGGCATTGCCAATGAATATGAAGTATCACAAATGCAGATCCTCACTGTCCAGGTGGGAGGTTCTTTTAAATAGTTTCAATAATATTCTTATTTCAAACAAGTGACTTGTTAGACTTTGAGCACATTTTCTATTAAGGGAATCCTGTGTTATGTGACTGTACTATGTAATTTAATTTAGAACCACTTCTAAAAAAGTCAGCATTTCTCATGAATGGGCTACATTCCTGCTTGATTTGAATGCTGACTTTCCAAGGGTTAATTTTTTTCTCAGAATCTCCATATAGAGAAGAGAAAAAAAAAAAAAAAAAAAAAAAAAAAAGAGCTTTCTTTTTTCTTTCTTACAATACTTCTGAGATAACAGAAATTTTATATTGAAGGAAAATAAATGCAATCCATTAGGTTCCTATATTAGCTTTGCTTACTACTATGACAATATCTAAATAAAGGAAATATTCAAATGTTTTCTAGATTGGGCAAAAGCTTTGCAGTGAAACTATAACAGTCATTTAAGGCATTCATAGTGCTTTTAATGTGGGAGTACAAAAGAAACAAGTTTGGTAAAAGCAGGCAATTTTTGAGTATGGACAGTATTTAATATTAGGTGTAAGGTGTCGCTGAAGAGCACTGCAAAAGAAAGGCTTCTCTTCTTATCCTCCCACTGACTGTTTGAATTCTCTTGGCTGTGATAGCTAATTAATGATGATTGCAAGTGTATCTGCTTAGACTTGGCTTCAAGGGAGGTGGAATGCAGAGGAGGCATGACCTGGCCTAAGTGGAGTAAAATGAGATTACTCCTTTTAAAAGACAGGTCTACAGTACCGTTAAACTTAAGACAAATGTGAACCAGAATGACCCTTTTGCATCAGTACTAGGGAAGGATAAGCAACTTCTGTTCTAGACAAGTGTCACTTACATGTAAATTTTTACTTTTTGCAAACTGAGTATTCTGTGGTCTTTAAACTAAAATGACAATAAAGATTCAAAAGCTTCAGATTATAACCTGAAAATGGATATAGCTCTAGATAAGTGATATACAGTCCCAAATACTGTTTTTATGACAGTAATAATTCTTTTGTGTCAATCTCAAGTAGGAAAGCTCAAGTGTGTTACTAAAGCTTAGGACCAGATAGTGAAGTCTGTGTAACTGGGCTGTCTGAGACCTGTTTGTGTGCTAGTTAATTTTCTAGCTTGCTACAAGTTCACCAACTGACTGTAGAGAATTGTCAATTGCTTTCTGTTTAGAGCAAAATTTGCAAACATAAGAACTGGGTATTCTTCTTATTAATTGCACAAAGAAGGAATCAAGATGGAGTAATAACATTTTAAGTGCTTTTGGGCGATCTTAAGCATGTTGCAGAAGTATGTTTTAGTCTTCCTAATCCAAATTCTGAACTTCACTGAAGCCTTTTTAGTTTAGTTTGTTTGTTTCTCTTTGCCTTGCAATCTAATCAGATCCTTCAACCCATAGTTGATCCTACCTATTATTTTTCTGATCCTCCTTGATCAAAGTTTTCCTGCCTATGACTTCCAAATGTCTTTGTATGTTATCTTTCAAGTGATTCTCACTACTGGTTCTCAAATCTGCAGACTGTCTGACAGAACAGCTGTTCTAAGTTTCATGAATGCTCTCTGAAGCTTCCCTGCATATGAAAATGTGCTGCTTTGTACTCTAAGGAGACTTATTATTTCATTTATTTCTGAAAAGAGAACAGCATGTAGCAAATGGGTTGGGAATTTTATGACTGGGGTATTAAGCAGAGATCTGTCTGGAGAGGCTTGGAGAGGAAGAGATGTTTGACAAAGAAACTCGGAAACATCTGCTGAATATATTGGAAAGCATTTTAAAGATCAAAATAATATGGGAAACTTATTAATATTGTGGTGAGTTGACCTGTCTGGATGCCAGGTGCCCACCAAAGCCAGGTGCTCCATCTCAGTCAGATGCAATACTAATTGCTAGGGAAAGGATAGAGATCAGAGCAAATCCTTTAATAAAGGGTTGTCTTTTGCTATCTTAATAATGATCTCTCTTAAAGTTTTCAAAAAATACTTTGCATTAAAAGAAGGATATTACTCTGCTGACTTTTTTAGGTGTCCAATCGACTATTTATAAAGTTGTCTTAACAAGAAAAAGTAAATCAGAAGACAGTTGCACACTGTGTAAAGCTAATGACAAACAGTGGAGATTCAACTGTCCTGACTTAAGACTTTTAAAAGCTAGGTCTGTAGACTAAATTAATTATCTGCAGTTCCCTCTTCAGGCAGAAGAAAAAGAGAAAGGTGCCTCTGAAAGGTAACTGATCCCATTTTCAAATAGACCTGTGCAGATGTTATCTAGCAATCCCAATCTAACTTCATTACCTAGTCTCAGGCTCCCTCTATAGTCAATTTGCCTGAAAACTGAGAAGTTCATGACTCCTTGTTCCGGTAAACAGAACAGGTACCACTAGCAAGCAAGCACAAGCCATGTGTTGCAATGCCCACTGTTTATCTGAATTCAGAAGTGGTCATCTGAAATGCAGCCATGCTGGGGCCTCTGGCTGTATGATGAAACAAAAATAATAATCTCTGTCAGTGGATTGAGTGAAGGAACAAGAATTCAGATATACTTACTGCTTTGTCTAGATGGAAGCCTATATGCTGCTCTGCTCAACCTTCAGAGTATTTGGGATGCTTTTTTATATGGCCTGTGTCTCCTCCCAGTGAGCTGTGTTTGGAGCTAAAGAATGTGACTTCTGGGTTTGGGATTTTGCATTAGAGGCTAGGTACATTAAAGTAGGGTGATACAGTCTACTGTGTTGATCCCCTAAGGGTCTGCCAGAGTCTGAAAGCCAAGAAATTTAATTGTCTGCTGAGCACAGTCTGAGCTTCATCAGCTACCAAATGAGCAAAATTTAATTGAGAATATTCCATATGCAGTGAAGGAGCAGAATAATCAGACTGGAGACTGTACACAGCAAATCTTCGCAGATGTGATGAGTGGGAGTAAAATGACTCTGGAATTAGTTTTATTTTGGTTTGGGTTTTTTTGTCATCAGCTTTTGAGTTCAAACATGTATTGTATCATGTGAACCAGAAAGTGAATCTGCTGTGATTTTATCAGAAACAGCGTGGCCAGAAGGACTAGGAAGTTCTATCCTTTCTAGCTGCACCTTGAATACTGTGTTAAGTTTTGGGCCCCTCACTACAAGAGAGACATGGAGGTGCTGAAGCGTATGCAAAGATGGGCAACAAAGCTGGTGAAGGGTCTAGAGAACAAGTCCTGTGAGGAGCTGCTGAGGTAACTGGGGTTGTTTAACCTGGAGAGAAGGAGGCTGAGTGGAGACCTTCTCGCTCTGAAGTTGTGGTGAGGTGGGAGCCAGTCTATTTTACCCACGTAGCTAATGACAGGATAAGAGGAAATGGCCTCAAGTTGCACCAGGGGAGGTTTAGATTGGGCATTAGGAAGAATTTCTTCACAGAAGTGTTGTAAAGCATTGGGACAGGCTGCCCAGGCAAGTGGTGGAGTAACCATCCCTGGAAGTATTTAAAATACATAGATGTGGTGCTTAGGGATGTGGTTTAGTGGTAGACTTGGCAGCATTAGATTTATGATTGGACTCGGTGATTTTATAGGTCTTTACCAACCTGAACAATTCTATGATTCTGTGATGTCTTTCCGAACATCACTGCCATTTGATATCAACAAAAGTCTGCATCTTTGAAAACTGTAGTCTCTGTTCCACTGAATGTGCTAATGTCCTCGAAAGAACGTCAGCAAAAAGGCAAACTGGAACGTTTCTACCATTTCTCACCATCGACTTAGCCTCATTGTTGGCAAACATTCTGTGATTCATACAGAATTTGGCTAAACACGAAAGAAAAGTAGAAAAGTAATTGGTAGAAAAAGAAAAACACTATTTTCCAGGCAGGTATTAAATAATTCATACTATTTCTTTAAACCAGAGGGAAAAACATAATAAAGAGAGCAGCAGCAGAGCATGATGGTCAAACAGTAGAATATCTCTATATTCTGGGAGTGGGACAGTGCTGTTTGAAAATTTCAACCATAATGCACAGGCACAGAGATGCATTTAATGCTACTTCATATGGAGTTGAAAGAAAACACCTTGACAAAGCTCCATTTGGCAGAAAACACAGTATCTTGCAGGTAGCTATAATCGGATGCCCTGGGAATGTTTTGCACTGGCACCTCCCTGGACACTGAGGTATCACAAGGTATTTGCTGTGAGATGCTCTACAACTGATATGAACTACCTCCAAAGGATGTCCTTTAGCTGTGACCAGGATGTCTGAGGGCATCAAGCCTTACTGCAATAACCTCAGGTAAGGATACACTCCATATTGGAGACAGAATTTTCAGAGGAAGTTTATCTATACTCCAGAACAGCTTCCAGTGAAAGATTAAGAGTAATCATTGAACTAGGTATTTACAGGCCTAAATGTAAAATGAATATAATTTAATTTTCCTATTTGCTTCTATATTCGTGAAGAGATCTATAAATTAATCAAGTTACATTTCCTGCTGACTAAAAAGAAAGAAAAAATATCCAGAAACTATTGAAAATACAGGGTGCTTTTTATGAACTTAAGGAGGTCTGAAATGGCAATAAAACAGACCATACGAGAGAAACAAGAGGATGGGCAAGTTGCTGTGGAGAGGCTCTGAAGACAAGGTCGAAAGTACTTTATGGAGACAGATTAGGGATCATAGACACCCTTAACAAATTTTTTCGTTAGTTTGGATTTTTGGTGGGCTTTTTTTGTCTCTCTTTTACTTGAAATCATTATATTGAAGTCCCTGGACCTCCAAAATAGCAAATTTCTTTGAGAGTGGGGACAGAAAAGAGGTTAATTGGAGCTTTGCCTTCAGTTTCCATATCAATACTTGATGTATGCTTGTGCTTCCTGCTTTTCTGGAGTGTTGCAGCTTTTTATTTTAGGTTCATTGATGGTACTTCTGGCACTGCAGTGAATGTCTCTCCAACTCAGGTGAGAAGTGACTATTACATTAAAACATTTGATGGGTCCACTCTTACATCTGCTTGCTAATGCAGTCACTGTCTCTTCTGCATCATCTCTCTCAGACATACACTTTCCTTCTGGGAACTGGGGTATTCTGGTAGGTGGGGTAAGAAAGTTGTTCTTATCCTAGCGGCTATCTTCCAGGGCCATTCCTGTGCCCCTTGCTAGGGATTTTTCTGTCAGTAGTGCTCCAGGCTTTTGCTCATCCACTGGCATGCCTTTTCTTTATCAGATCATTAAGTCTGGTCTTGTTCTCTTTCTATCAGTAGGTAGACCTCCATTTCTGGAGAAGCTGCTGCTGTGTAAATGGACTTTATGCTAATATAGCACTCATTGTTTCTTTCAATACTTCTTTCCTATAAAACTTGCCCACTTACATGAATGTGAGTAACAATGTGTAAGGGAACAAGAATTAAAAAGCCCAAAAGGGGCATGGTGATTCCCAGGAGTATTTTGCATAATCTGTCACTGAATGTGCCAGCTCTCACCTGTGGGCTGAGACGCAAAATTGCCATGGGATACATCTTGGCAGGGGTCTATAGCTCCTGTGTCATCTAGAAGGGGAGCAAATATGAGATTCAGTCTGCTATGTGAAGTCATTATGATTAATGGCTAATATCCTGTGCATTATAGTAAAACAATACTGTAGCTGTAGATTCAGAAGTCAGTTTGGGTATAATTTTGGTCTCCAATTTATCAGTAGATCAAGGCTGTGATTCTCTCCTGTGCTCTTTTTCTTCTTCCTGCTGGTAAAAGAGTGGATATTAATAATTGACCCAGACTGCTTCCCTGACTATTTCCAATAGACAGTAATGTCCTTGAGAGGTTGATAAAAGGACTTTATGGACAGATCTCCCACAAACCTACCAGCACTGCAGAGGTGCAGCAAGATGTGATCAGTGTGCTCAGTGTTTGTTCAGACTGTTGTGATTTTTGGTAGGTAGAGCTTCTGCAAATTAGAGCCACCAGGAAGATTGACTAGACTAAAATATGAGGGAACCAAAGATTTTCCTTGGTTCATCTCCCTTCCTGCTGGACCTTTAAAGTATCTTTTCTATCCAGGCTTTCTAGGCCAAAATGATCGTTTTTGTACCTTCCTTTTTCAGCTCAGTTCAGCAACAGGAATAGGTCTCTAACTAAAACTGTGAAAACTAAACCCAGAAATAATCAAGGTGAGGTAATGAAACTTCGCAGCCAAGGTAAAACTGAAAATCATGTACGATGGATTAAACCCCTAGGAGTCAATACTACTTATAGCATTAATACTTTTCTCACTGTCTCTTCCTAACATTCTGTTACTTCTGAGGTGGTAGCAGGAATTATTAAAATACAAGGTGCCAAAGACATATCCTGCTATGATCCAGTTGTTGTGAAAGAACCATTGGTCCTGCGCAAAAGTAGATGTGACACAGTATGGCCATCATCTGGATTGTTTGCTGTAATGAGAGTGTGATGTGTTTCAAAGTGAATGACACTCTGAAACAGTTCATAATGGAAAAACAGAGGTTATGATTATGATGTTTGGTGTTGCCTTTCTCCAAATGAAGCTTGTTGTGTGGCTGGTCCTGGATGCAATAAAAAAAGAAGAAAAAAACTCTCCTTCTTTCTAGAGCTTCCACTTCCTGTGTATTATAGTTCTGAAGCATATTGTGTCCTTCCAACTGATTTTTTCATGTAGAAGAAATTGCAGAGCTGCTGCTTTCAAAATCTCCCTTTCCAGCCACTCTCTCTCCCTCTCTTTCTCTCTTCTCAGTGTGTGCTGTCCCAGGGTACTGCTGCTTTGACCCTCCATCCTGACCCCAAGGGCAGCTGTGTGCCTGCTGACTGCAAATCACTGCTCTGGACTCTGCCTATAACTCCAGGGCTCTGCTTGTCTCAGTCTTACTTACGTAAAGAGCTATCCTCACCGTCAGACATAGCATTTGGTTTCCTTTTTTTTCAGGCCCTATGGCAACTGCGAAGTGTGATATTGATTATAGGTGTTCATAAAGGACGAAGTAGGAACCAGCAATGCAGCAGTGCGTTCCAGTGACTGTGACCTCTGGCTGTCCTTTAATATGTTAAATTGACTCTTGCTAGCTGAGCTTTTTAATCACATACAGCCTGTCTCCCTTTCCAGCAGCTAATAAACTGGGTGCAATAGAGGTATTTGAATTGGCACGTTTGTTGATATTCAAGGCTTATCTTCAGCAGGCAAGTAAACTCCAACCTTTCTTCTGTCTTCATCTTTTGCTGGTAGCTAAAACCACAGTCAGACTTCTGAAGATATCTTAAGGCTAGCCTTGCCCCGTTTTTACTGTCTTTTTAGACATTTGGTTTATTTATCCTTTTAAGTAGGAGGGAAAGAATTCCTGCCAGAAACATGATAGACAACTGAAAGAATGAAAATAATAGATATAGAGACATTACACAGCTTCTTAAATAGACATACGAAACTGGTGTCATTATACAAGTACACTTGAGATGTCAAGCAGAATTTCTTCCCTATTTAAGTCAGTGTGATCTGAAAGATTGCAAAAGCCATCAGGAAATAAGACATGCTTTTGGGATTGTTAAATTTGCTGTACCCCTACAGGCATAATTTCATGCTAACTTCTCTTGCCGTTACCTCATTTCAATTAATGTGTCCAAATTCTGTTATATTATTAGGTTTCACAAGACTGTGTGCAGAAGAAGAAAGGTGAATTAAAACCAGAAAGTTTCCTGATGTTGCTGTTGCTGCTTTTCAGTTAAAAACATAGCAACTTGTCATTTACACATCTAAATGGCTGTTTTTTCATTTAAAAAAAAAAAAAAAAGTGCTTAGAATCATGAAGACTCCTGTTAGGAAGTACGTGTAGGAAGGAGCATTAAGGTTGATCAGATGTACAGACTCCAGCCAGAGACAACAAAACACAATAAATTCTGCAACTATTCTAGTATAAAAGAATGCTAGGGTTTGATAAATAAATAATTCAAAATAGCAGTAACTTTAACATTTTATTTTAACACATGGTTAAAATGTGAAAATAAGATGTGTTTCATAAGAAATTAATTGGTTAAATGCATGCTTAAACTAAAGTATGCATTATTTTTAAAAGCATAGGATTACATGTCAGTTTAGAATAAGCTTCAGTGCTTTATTTTGTTCAATCTCCTGCTGCATTCTGTCAGACTAAGCTCTATATTCATAAGTTCATAGTATATTTATAAGCTTGGCCTAACAAACTGCAAATCAGTACAGAAATACTTTTCTTTAGGTTTTACACAAAAAAGGACATCTCTTTTCTCATTGCAAAGAGAAGTCAGAAAGAAGGATATTTATAAAGTGTTTCTTTTAAGAGGTTTTCTTTTTTAATTTAAAGAGAAAATAAAATAAATTCTGAAACTGCTTAAAAATCATTATGTCCCCCAAATTACCTACTTCTTGCAGACCAGTGCAGCCAAGTAACTAAGGCTTTGTGTTTCCACTCATGCAGCATGCTGCTTGCAGCCTTGCAGGAGACAGCAGGTCAGGCTGGCTGCCCATGTGCACCACCAGGTACTTTCTGCATGTAGCCTAGCCCAGCTTTTGAATATGGGTAGATGACTGGGCACTAACATCTCTTTTTCTGAAAAGCCTGAACTTTCTGTCTTGCTTCATCTGATAGTTATATGGTACCTTGAGCACAGGATCACATGCTGGCTTGTCCTAGTGGAAGGTCAGAATCTAATAGCAATTTCTGGGAAATGTTTTTGTCTGTGACACTAAGAGCACTGTTTACTCTCTGATTACTTCAGTGAAAAAAAGCTTAATGCCATCTCATCTGTGGTCCTTCTATGCACTTCTATGCACTTACTTCCATAGGCTTTTGTTTCATATGATACAAACCCAATTTCTTATTGATTGGATTTGATGTTGAAGAAAAATTACTCACTATGTATCTTTGTTGCTATTTTATCATAGTTTCCTGTAATTTACTTTGAAATAAACAGAGGGACATATTTATTTTCTCCCTCTGCACTAGCAAGCCTGCTTAGATGTTAAATATGTACATATAAAAAAACCCTTTTAGCAGCTTCTTTCATTCTCCATTGTACCCATTTTCTAGGCCTATGACATCTCATTCTGTCATCAGCACATAGGATGAACCCAGCTGCTTAATATCCAAAGTAATGGAGCTGTCCTTCCCCCTGTGCAGCACACACAAAAAGAAAATAAATGCTTTATATTTTTGGTAGTCTTTTAAAAATTTCCTCCTAGAAGTCTTTGTGACATGGGATTTCACTCGCAGACGAGGGGAGAAGAAACCAGAGCAGAAGCTAGATAATAAGAATCAGCTTGCTGCTGCACAAATAATTTTTTTGTCCAGTGATCCTTAGCCCATATGGGGCATCTTCCTAAAAGCAGGGAGAAAGATGCTGTTGGGAAGGGCATATCTGATAAATGGAGCAAATGGGAGAAATAGTGGGAGACTATGAAGGAGAAAGTACAAGTCATTTTTTTTTCTCCTTAATTAAGCCACTGTGACTTACTTAACTTGGGACAGGAAAGAAGGATTTAATATGTATGTCAGACAAGTCTGTGAAAGCTTTGAACATTTTTTGTAGAAATGTATCATTGTAAAGTCAAGCTGTCATTGGCTTAAGTGGGGGAGGCAATTGTGGGATCATGAAATTGAAAGAGAAATAAAAAAGAAAGAATCATTTAAGAAGTTTGCCAGCTACTACCCAAATCTGTATTTTAAACTAAGAAATCAAAAGATCATGTTAGTAGTAAATGAGTATTACAAACCAAACAGCACCTATGAAAATGTTCTTCAGCAGCTAACAAGCTGCTCTGCAGTTGCTCATTGGGGGCAGCTCCCTGCCTCAGCTGTACATCACTGCGGTGGTGAACTCTGAGCCTCATCACAATGTAGAACAGAGTAATAATCAGCTGGTCATCTCATGCCCTGGGGCTTTCCCAATACATTCTGGTTGTGTTGTTAGTCTCAAGCTTTGATGGGCAAAATGGGTGACTCACTTTTTATTGCCTTCACCTCTTCTTGAACTTTGAGAAGATGTCTTATTCTTCTGTAAAATGTGTCTACTTGGATTAAAAAATACTTCCTGTGGTACACAATGAATTGCTTTGGCATATATTTTGACCCATTTGAGTTTAGTTTCTGTTATTTATTTACTTAGATTCACGATCCCACCATCCCCTCTCCCCTGCCCCGACTTCCCACCTGCCTCAGACATTATATCCTTATCGATTAGAAAATACTCAAATAATCCCATTCTGTTGAAATTTCTTCCTGCTTTCAGATTTCATCTATTTAACTTTTATTTTTCTTACTTTTTTGAATGTTCCCAAAATGTTTCTGTTGCCATGAACAGTTTTATGATGAACAACTTGTCTGACTGAACTAAATCCCAGTTCCTAACACTTTTTGTCTTACTGGAACACTGTAGTGAAATAGCAAATATGAGCTCTGCTATTCTTTCAGCCATCACCTGTGCTGATGGCACTGCCAGGAGAATTTCTATCTCTTGATAAACATCAGCATAACAGTTTTATGTCACTCTCAATACTTCAGCACATGTTTGTTTGTTTCAGAGATGAGGTTTGCATAAAATCAAGAGTGGTCCCATAATTTTCAGTGCCCTCATTTCCTTTAGCCAGGCACTTTTTTATCTTGCTCTACAGGCTTAAGATCTAACAAGAATGTGTGATTCACCTGGTGAACTTGTGACACTGTACATGTCTTATAATCATTGTAGCCTGATTAGTTTTTACTTCTGACTGAATCAATTCTACTTAGGTTCATGTAAATTGAAAATCCACATAGAGTTTGCAGTCTTCTAACAGCATTTCCACCTTCATCCTAGATGCTTATTTAAACATCAGTTCCTAGCAGATTTTCTTCCTCATCTGTCCTGGCTTCACTAGGACAGAATCATAGGAGTTTGGACTCAACAGGACAGCTGACCTGAGTTGGCTCCCAGGTGTACCCCAGACCATAAACATCATGCTCAGTATAAAGAAGAAGTTTGCTGAGTTTCCTTCTCTTTTGGGGTCTCCTGCCTCTCTTCCCAAGGACTGTCTTCCTACTTACTGTGACCACTGTCCACTTGCTGGGCTGACTATATCTTTGCTTATTTCATATTTGCGTTGTTATTTGTTTGCCTGTTTCATGAAATCTGTTTACACTTCAACCTGTGTGTCTCCTCTCCTTTCCCTGATCCCCATTCTTGAATGGGGAGGGGTCACTGGGTGATAGAGCAACTGCTCTAGTTCAGCCCTGGATATGGGCTAAATGTAGACATCACCTTCTTAGCTGGTTCTGTTAAGAAGAGATTGTACATTCTACACAAATATCATAAAAGTGAACTCTGTTCAGTTATTTGTGTTGAGAAAAGTTTGATGTCATTTATCTAGTAACCTGTCAGAAGCATCCCACTGCATCTCTCAGATAAGATTTTGGTGTGAGACGGCCAGGTCTTAGCAGATATGTTTATATTCTGGAATTGCAACAACATGTTGTAAGTTGAAGGGTACTTTTCCAGAACAGACTAATTCCAGGCTTTGAAAAATATAAAATAAAACTAAGAGCTACCAATAACATCTACCTTCTAAGCTTGAACAGGCATTGAAGTTTCAGGTTTTCTATGTCTCAGCGGTGAGGTTTTAAGCTCCAGCTCCAGCTCCAGCATAGGAAAATAAATCACATTTCCCTTTGCCATCCCTCCCTGTGAGAGGATACACAAACTCAGCCTTATTCACTCTAGAAGTTGTTCTGCTTTTGGAAACGCTATCATCCTCCCTGTCTTCTTTAAACAGTACATTCTTGTTTCCATTTGTTCTGATTTTGTTTTCCTCATCTCAGGTATTAATTTTGTTACACAATGTATTTCCAACAAATTAGATTCTGTCTTAGAAATAAGTTAATTGTGTTCTTGAAAATTACTGAAATTTGCTTTATTCACTGGGGTTGTTAGAATATTTGCCCCATTTCACGCTCTGCTGAGTCCCTCCTTGCTAGACCTCTTCTCACAAAATTTCTGTCTCTGACAAAGCTCCTGTCAGTAGAACTGATACACCAAGAAAGGTAAATTATCATTCATCTTTCAGTAGGTGAATAGAAACTCTCTCATCCTGAATTTATTTTGACAGATAGACTTTGAGAGGTCCAACAGTCCATTTTAAAGTTGGAGAGGGCTAGAACAGAGCAACCCAACTTTTTCATGTGGTGTTAGTGCACAGAAGGCTTAAAATTATGCAAAGATGCAAGTGTAGCTTTACCACAGTTTTTCTTTGGAACTCCCAGTACAAGTGATAGCTCCTCATCTGGTTAGAATATAGATGTGGTCAGGAAGAATAATCTGTAAACATTTTTATACGGAAGCCAAGGGAATAGACAAAAAAATGGAGGAACTTGGACTACTGGGATGGTGTGTTGAATACTGTTTTATAGAGACAATATAAATCAATTATATTTCAAGCACAAGACATAAATGTATGTGTTGTTCAGGTCAAAAGTGGTGAATGTGGCATGTGCTGATGCCAAAGAAGTATGGTCAATACGTGAGAATACTGAGGTATTGAAAGGAAAGCAGTAGGCTGGGATGAGGATTGGCTTATGATGACAGAATTCAGATCAGCAGTAAAAAACTAGAAGAAATGGAAATGTCAGTGGAGCAATGAGCACACTCTCTGGGGGAAAGTTAGGATGCTTTGGCTTAGCTAGTGTAATGAAGGCTGAGAGGGGATATGATTGTGGTCCATAAATAAAATTAAACGTCAGGTTTTAACTGAACTGAAGGACAATGTCACCACAGGAACAAATGGCTATAAGACATCTATAGATTAAGAGTGGAAGATAGAAGCATTGTGGTTTAAACAGTCTGTTTGGGGCAAGAAAAAAAAACAAACAAAAAAAGCCCACAGTTAACTTCACAATGTAACTCAATTAGCTGCTGAAAAGCTGCACATAAAGCAGTGAAAAAATGTTACAGGACATCATTTAGTGACTCAGGACTCCTTCAGTTTCTGTGCTCCTAAATGTAATGAAAGACATTTTTACCTGATGGACCTAACTCTTATTGCTGACAGCTATCAGATTATGAGGATATGAGACATTGCTCCCAGCAGCCTGGACAAAACCTGGAGTGGCTAAAAGCTGACTGTGGAGGTCTAGCTAATGTTTTATCCTGCAGTTCTAGGAAGCTCTTAGAGCTGATGGGATCTCTGTGACTAATAGCAAGTCCTAGCAGACAGGACCATGCCACACCCTCAGAGGTAGAGACAGAGGCACCGCTGCTGCACTGTGTCCCCCTCCCGTGTTTTCAGCGCTGTGTGCAATCCTTGCAGCCACCTCCCATCCTGCTCCCTTCCAGCCACTTTTGCCCATCCAGTACTTGGGGCTCCTGTGATTCTCTCTCTTCTTCTAGCTGTGTTGTCAAATAAGGGGCTCCTAATCATAATGTGCTGACTATTTTTCTTTTATTTGCTTGATCTTCTGTCAGTTAGCTATTTTCTCCTGTCCTGGTTTGAGTGAGAACAGAACTAATTCTGCTCAGTGACTTTACTTTTCAGCTCAGTTCTTCTAACTCACTGCACTGAGGTTAGCAGCCTGTTTTTCACAGACAGTGTCTGCTGCTGGCAGTGATAACAGCTCATGGTTAGAGTTACTGCCAAGGATTGGTGTGCAGACCAAGGCCACTGCTGGATCTTGTCTACCACGCTGGGGGGTGCAGAAAGTAAAGGCCACACCTGCAGGGAGGAGCAGGGAAGGTGACCCCAAACTGACCAATGAGGAATTCTATCCCATATATGTAGTATTTGGTATAAAGCTGAGGGATCACAAGGATCAAGCTCTTAGTTCAGCAATTCCAGCTTCTTCCTCACTTCTTCAATGGCTGGCATCTGAGGAGGATTCTGTCTGTTCTGCCTTCGATCATGAGCTGTGTGTTCCTGAATTCGGTACCAGAATCCAGCTCCTGAACACAGCTCCCATCTGCTGCTGGGTCCAGTCTGGGACATTCCCAGTGCCTGCTCCACAGCATCGGTGGTGACAGTGATGTAATTCCCAGTGGGGGGGGCATTAGGTTTGAGTCTGGTTTTGTATATATTTGTACATATTCTATTTTTATTATTATTATTCTCATTCAAACTGTTCTGGTTTCCTTTTCTAATCACTAAGTCTCTCTCCCTTATTCCCTTTCTGTTTCCCTTTGGGGAGGAAGAGGGGTTAAGAGAGAGCATCTATTATAGGTCTAGCAGGCTGCCCTAACAAAAAATAGTTAAGCATTGAAAAGTGCATTTGATTTTTATTGCCAGCATGCTGCATTTCAATTTAGCAAGGGGACCAGACATACTGAGGAATGCTGTTCCAGTGCATGCATTTACAGGCAAAGAGAGACTAGCCCTTCTTAATAAGCAGACGCTGACATTTTTGTTAGTTAAGAGTTGCAGCAGTTAGGTTGGACTAGGGTAGGAAAAAAGCTCGATATATGACCACATACTGCTTGGTGGAGAGGGTAGAATGGGGGGCATTGAGAGTTATTTGGGTTTAAAAACATGCTTCAGTGGCCTATCTCCAGTTCAAAGGATCAAAATATTAAGCAGAACTTGAGGGATTCTTCTGAGAAGACTTTCTAGGTCATAAACTCCTTGAAAACCTCTCTTTCTTCACTTGAGGAGAAATGGAATAGTTTCCAGTTTTTCCTTTTAAATCTGTGTCTCTAGAGAAGCTACATGTCTGTGATGTTTGAGGGTATGTTATATGCACAACACTGGTGTATGTTTCTGCATTCCTCTGACCACTCTCAGTTCAGATAACATGGTACATAACTCCCAGAGAAAATCATTTGCTGATTTACCTTCTTCTAATTGATTTATTAGAACTTCTAGAGATGCCAGTTAATGATGGCTTCCCTGGGAAAGGGCTGTATGCAGAAGGGGATGCAAGGGACCAGCAAAGTGCATGTAGGCAGGAGCAGCAGCCTTGGATTCCCTGTGGTGGAAGGGAAAGGAGACATGCACAATGAAAACTTGAAGGGAAAAAGCAGTCAGAAAAGCAACAGACTGATAGTGAGGTCCCACTGGAGTAACAGCAAGAGGTTACCAGGTGCCAGCCTGTGAGGAGGAGCTGTAAGACCATACAAGAGGAAAGGTTATGAAGCAGTGTGTGTGGATATCACACGGAAATGTACTTAATCCCATTCTGGATTGCTCCATGCACAAAGCTAGGAGTGATGGGCTGACATAAGCATTTGTTCTGGCCTTACCACACTCTTGGGTTATGCTGACTGGCCTAGAATTGATCAATATTATTCATGAACCAGAGAGGGATGGTGTCAAGGGCCTGTTTACAATAAACACCTGGGGCTTTCACTTCTAACCTTGCAGTACCAAGTGTGTAGTACTAGTTGTCTGGAGGGGACTGCATGAAGATTATGACACAATCACAGTTGTTACTGCGAAAGATTGTATTACTATTCGTCCTTTTTGCTTTCCTGCAGATTCCTAGATGGCCCTGTCCGTGAGATATTGGAGACTGGTTTGACTATGGAGGCCATGGGCAGGAAGTGCAAGTTGAGCACATCAAGGCGTACGTTTGCAAACCACCCGCCAGCACAGACAGAGCTGTGATTGTGATTCATGATATCTTTGGATGGCAACTCCCAAACACCAGATACATGGCTGATATGCTTGCAGCTAATGGGTACATGTAAGAAATCTTTTCTTCTCCAAGAAATCCCATTCTTTATGATTTCCAGCCTTATGTTAGAAATGTTACCCCCATACATGAGAGGAAACAATTGCCAGGACAGTTTGAGTGATATATTTCCATAATACAAACCCACAAAAGAACACTGCTGTGGAATGTTGCAGAGTACAGCATGATTGCTTCATACTTTGCTGTTTACAGAAGTGACTTCACCCAGAGAATGTGTAGAATATTGAAAACACAATGCAGTAAAAAGTGATTCTGATAATTTTCTCAGCAATGTGGGATGGCTTTAAAAAATAGTGTGCTCTGAAACCAAAGTGTGTATTCTGGTTTTAGAAGTCTTTTTAATATAATCAGTCATTCAAGCTAAACTACATGATGGGATTTTTAAAAATTGTCATCAGCAGAAATATGAATGAATGTCATGTACTTTCAATATGATATTGCATATGTACATTGAATATGTGCCTATGAATGATTCATACAATCCCCTTCCCCCCTGCAAATCTGTCACACACAGTTTCAGTGCCCTACAGCAGTTACATTCCAACATGCATCGATATCTTGCAATAACTGGATATAATGTAAGGTGCTCTTTCTGCAGTATGCACTACAAACATTCATATAGGGTTGGGACTGGCCAGCCATTCCAAAAAGCAAACCTCCACCTAATTCTGTAGTGATCTAGTCTCGAGATATGGTGCCTTTAATGTTCTCAGGGAAGTCAGATGTCAGCAGACTGTTGCCATGTGGCTGAGGTCTGTCTGTGGAGCTGAAAGGTGCTCTATGTCTTTGTGAGCTAGAGATACTACACTTGTGAGGATTAGGGTTTTCTCATACACTGGAACAATAAATTTGTCTATAGTCTGCTCCATGCTACTGTCTTTCCTGAGGACTTGACCTCCCCTATTCTGCTCCATGATTGGAAATATGTTTGTCCTGTGACCAAATGCAATCATTCTCACTGTGAAATTGCATTCATTAGACTGGACATACACATACATTTTTCATTTCTGCTGTAAAAGCTGACTTCATTCCCCTTCATTAAGTATGCTAATAACCTTCATCTTCCTTCATTTCTGCATGTTTAAGTTTTGATTCTGATTTTAGAGTCAAAACTCAGCCTCATGATATTGCTTGAAGGTCAAAGAGAAACAGAAAAATGGAGCTAGACCTGGAAGGGCTAAATTTACCCAGGCAAAAAAGTAAAAATGGATTTAAAATTTTTTTTTCCTTAAATGTCTTTCTTCTGTAAAAGTATGGCTAGTAACCCAGGTAACGATGTTGTATCAAAATCCCACTGCTGTTTTGGAGTACTCTAGTCAAGGGCATATCCTGCTCAGGGAGATATGGCAGCATGGGAAACAAGCAGGAGGAGCTGGAGGCCACTGTGCACCACAACTGCTGTGATGTACTCGCCATTACAGAAACATGGTGCGACGACTCTCCTGAGTGGAGTGCTGCAGTGGATGGCTCTAAGCTCTACAAATGGAATAGGCAAGATAGAAAGGGCAGTGGGGTGGCTCTCTATATTAGGGAGTGTTTTGATTGCATGGAGGTCAAC
>JANHGN010002783.1:0-61107 GCA_024605025.1 Megaceryle maxima
TAAATATTCCAGGGGTCGCATGTGTTTTCTCTTTGACTCAGCACACAGATGCTCATTACAGTTTAGTATTTTGTTGTCCCCCCCCCCCCCCCCCCCCCCGACTTGATTAAAATACAAAAAAAATATGGAAACAGTAGTTGCAGGGAGAAAACTGTGGATGTTTCACTAGAATATAGAGCATCAATCTTTACATCTTCAGATTATTTTTCATTCAATAACTTAAGAGGAATTCAGAACATATTTTAGTTTTTCTGCATTTTGATTTTTCTCCCCAGTTGTACTGCTTTGTTGTATTTATTGTCACATTTCCTTCAGACCAGTCTCTCATTGCAGATATGTAAACAATCATGTTCAATCATCTCTCCTCTTGTTGAGGCAGGTTTTAATGGGTTGCATGCTGCTTTCTTGTGCAACTATGGTGAGCTTTTTTCTGAGCTTCAAATACATGGTCAGATCTCTCAGAGGAAAGCTGCACAATTTTGCATCAGTGGAATCATGAGGGGAATCTTGTGTGTTCTTAAGTTTTTCTTTTTTTTCTGATTCATCTCAGGGAGCTCTATTCCACTCTATGTTCCTAGTTTAAAATAAATAAATAAATAAAGGGAGATGTGTAGATGTGCAAATAGCAGTGGGCTGCCAGCCTGGCCTGGTTACGGCTGGATGAATAGTGAAACTGGCACCAGGCTGGAGCGCTGAGAGGTAGCCCCACACTGGGACCAGATGGAGCTGTGAGACTGCACAGGGCCAGCGGGGCTGCCCACTGTGTCTGTGCTGATAGGGAAAAGCTGTCAGCAAGTCCTTGGCAGGTTTTCCCAGTATGGCACCAATACAAGGCTGTAATAACCAGATGTGTCCTCACCGCTTCTCGCATCACCAAGTAAGGGTGTTTCTGTGCAAAGGCAGGTGGGAGGAAGGTGGTGATATTAACTTGTTGCAAGGTAATGGGGGAAAATGAAACTTGAAAGCAAGTTGGAGGGAATGACATGTAGGGAATGAAATGCAGGTTTTGTCCACGGCTGCTGCCAAAAGGTTTGAACCTCTTTGTGCACTGAATGGTCAAGATGTCTATGCAAAAATCCACAGGGTCAGAAGACTGTTGCATGAGCATAACCTGCTGGTCTGTAACCAACAGCAGAAGCTGCCACCATGGCTGCAGTGGATGGCAGATGAGTTGCTTTTCATATCCCAGAGATCTACAGAGTCGATTATTAATAATAATTTTTTAAAAAAGGTGTATTTTCCAGTTTGCCTTAAAGGTGTTGGCTCCAGCCCATCTTGCTGCAGAGTGCTTAGGGACTTGTCAAAGCATCTGCTCCAGTCAGTAAGTGCTGTGAGGAGACCTGGAAAACCTAAAGCCTTGGTTTATTGGTAGAGATTGCAAATTCTTTTGTAGCTGCCATTGTGCCCAGTTATCTGTGGTGCTCAAAATGCCAGATTTCAGATGCCACTTCTGCTTTATAAAGATGTGTGATGGCAATAGCTTGGCCTAGACAAATAAACTTATTTCTGCAAATCTTTGATTGTATTTCCTTCATAACTGGAAACGCAAACATGTTTGGTGGTAAGAGTCCTTCAGAAGCAGGTGGTGGCAGTTGGATGAGGTCACACCAACAGACATGTCGTGACTAATTTTGACCATCTTTTCTGTGAATATATAAAGGGCTGCTGCTACTATTGAAGGTATCAGTTAAGCTTTAAAGAATTAATGTACACCTTTCCAAACTTCAGTTATTGCTCCTGCTTCTCCCTTGCCAACACAACCTGACCTGGAGCCATCAGAACTGTGCTACATTAACTCACTTGTGGTGTAAGACAGTAAAATACCTCCATGGTGGGTACAATCATATTGGTGTAGCCATGTTTCTGGAGATCTATCTGTTCTTGTGCAAGAGACTCAGTTGCTCTAAGCCCTGCTTACAGCTGGACCTGCTGCTGATCTAGCTGTGTTAGCTTTTTAAAAAAAAAAAAAAAAAAAAAATCCTTTTTGACTTGGGTCAGGCCTGAAATCTGTCTTTTGGGATGGAAAAGACCATCAGCACAATGATGAACAGTTTTTATAGAGGGAATCCAGCTCGTTTCAACACTAATACAAAACCTGAGAGAGACTTTCTTAAATAGTACATCTTGGATTGTTGCTTCTTGCTTCCTCTTCTGCTGTTTAATCTCTGTGATATTCTCATCTCTCTTTCCCTGTTTTTGCTTCATGCTTGGACAATGTAGCAATTTCCAGTCCACCAGGGTGTATGTATCAGGGACACATCTGAGAAGGAAAACAATTTTCTGGTTCCCGTGTGGTCCCTATGCCTATCAGTGAGTCCCTGCTGTGGTGTACCATGTGAAGCAGCTCAGCCTCATCATCTCAGTGATGTGATGAAGATGATGGTAATAGGTGTTGGAAGTGATCAGTATCTATCAAAACGTATCCAAAAGCTAGAAAATAATACAGATTTCCTTTAGCAAGTACAGTGGAACCTTGAGATTGCCCCTATGGTATCTTTTCCTGCAGTAGTTGCACACAAAAAACTGTAATGTGTCTTAGGGCTAGAAAGGATGTCTTAGCTCAATGAATGCAGCCTCACATCAGTCGCTCACATCTCTTTCAGTAAAGGTATTGTACTCTTTTTCATTAACTTATAAAAAATGATTGCTGAAGTTTTGTGCAGTACTTGTCATGTCGATGGCAGTAGTGCCCAACTGGCTGGCTTAGCCCTTCCCCTGTGAGATCAGAGGTGCTGTAAAACCCCCCAAAGCAGAGCAAAGAGTAACATGCTGGTGTTCTACTCCAACAAGCTGACAGCAACAAGGAACTCCTGAAGTAACACAACCTTCTGTGGATGGTGTTTTCTGCAGGGCTTTTGCAGCCTGTCGAGGAGGAATGTTAAGGGATAGACTATGAATTAATTTAATGACTTGAATTTGCTTTGTACGCAGGCCCCCAGTGGTGGGAACACATCTTTGTTGCTTATTATGGGGGAAAGCCATAGAATTGTTTCTGATGGAAAAGACCTTTAAAATTGAGTTCAAACTTAAATATGTATTGTGACATTACTGGTTTCAGTGCTACTTAGTGGCAATAAAGGGAGACTCTTATTCCTGTACCAAAATCAAACCTTCCAGTGTTGCTTTTTCCCTGTTCAACTGGGTTTTGGAGGCTCGGGATGGTGCAAATGGATGATGGAAGTTGGCAGCTGAAACAATAACACCGAATGGCAGTTACGGGTGTTATGCCAGGTGGCCAAATTAGTTTTCAGTCATTTTCTGCAAGTTATGTAAACCTTGGTAAAATTTGTAACTTTTCATGAGCACTCCTAAATATTTACAGAGTTGGGTTTTTGTTTTGTAAATAAAGTGAAGGGAAAAAAAAGTTTTTCTAAGTGATGGCTACATTTCAGCAACAGATAATCAGTTTATGGAATTTAGCCTTCATTTATTAAGAAGCACATACTTTAAAAAATACAGCCAATGTGGATCAGATTTTTCCAAAGAAAAATGTTAATGCATTTATTTGCATCGAGTAATTTTAAGTGATTTTTTTCCTCATTATTTGCAATGCGATTGCCACATAAACTGCTTGGGTTGACACAGGAGTTGGAGATGTTCAAACCTTTGCATGAACATTCAGCTATATTCTGAAATGGTTTTCCTGACTTTGGAAGGTCACCTTAGCTATGCAGAAGATTATATAAATCTGAACTTTTTTTATTACAGCCATTTGTTCACAGGTCCAACAAAACTTTGGAATAGTTTCTCAGAAGTAACTTGTAAGAGAGACATAGTAATTGAGGTCAGATGAGCCGTACCTTTGATGAACAGCACGCTAGGAGCTGCATTAAGTGGTCAGCACCCATCCGGAGATGAGGTTTTTTTATCCCAAGCCTTTGTTGCTGAATAATTAACTGTGCACTTGCCTCTAATGGTCACTGTTTTGGAGAAGTGGCTTCTGCCTTCTGAATGGACTTCAGCAGTTTTTCCTTCTAAAAGAAAGTTTCTGATGAGCTGCTTTAATGTTTCATGGAAACCTTTTTTCCCCCACTCTTTGGCAGCTAGCTAGCTTGGGGGCAGGGATAAGTTGTGATTAAAACCTCTGAATGCACATTGCAGCAGGAGTTCTGTTTTACCGGCAGCTCGGGCTGCTGCTGAACCAATTGGTGTAGCTGACTGAGGATAAACTGGCTGATTTTTCATCATCATCTGGTACTTCTAAAGGGAAACGGATTGATGGCTTATAGGTAAGGCAAGATTCATTTGTTCTTTTGCATGCAGCCAGGCCTCTCTGCTTACATGAGGAGAAACCTTCCATCCTGTGTTACTGGGTTACCTGTACCTGTGCTACTGAACGCAGCCCCTTGGAAGCCTTTATGCAACTAAAGCTTATTTTTACTTTTCAATTGTCCTCACATGTTGAACACGAGTCTTTTAAATTCATCTGCCTTAGCATTCTTTGTCATGTGACTTGGTCTCTCAGACAAAATCCTTTGCTCGTTCCCTTTGAGAAATGCTGGCCGTGGTGGGGCTATGAGGATGTGTGTAGGCATGCAAAGTCAGGCTAAATGTGCAAGTTTTTGTTGCTTCATGGTTTCTGTGGGAATTGCAGGAGGATAAACAAGGGAAAATATTTAGTTCTGTAGCAGGATGCAATGCTAGAAATCATTCCTTTGCCAGTAATTGTGGCGTTATTTAACCAGCCTGATAAAACAGGTAAGCTGTACGTTGTATAATCCTGTTTACAAGTATAGTTTGTATATCCTGTTAGTGGGTGTTTGCTGCCTGGTTTCTTCTCAGCCTTGTTTCTAGATTCTCTTAGATTTTTGTCAGCAGTAAGGTTCTGTGATGTTCTTTGTGTTCCAACTTTCGTTTTTGCTGAGTTGTTTTATACTTGGTGAGCAGGCAGTGTGACAGTTCTACCTGGAAGATTGATCTCAGAAAATGCTGATCTTAAAAATTACCTCCTGAATAAAAGAGCTGAGCAACTCTTAACATGAAATTAAGGAAACAAGCCAGTTAAGTGTATGTAGTAATAATTGAGGTAAGTTTTGCCACAGGATGACATGCCACTCAACAGTCCCTTTGTACTATTCATCGAATATGAGTAGAGAGAGCTTCAGGAAAGATCTGTGCACTTTCTTAGAGTGACAGATTAAACTATGCTAGAAAATCCCAAAAGGTAATTTTTACCTCTCATTTATTTGTGCAATAATGATGATATGTGAATTTGAAAGAGCAAAAGCAAATTTGGTCCTTCTTTTCCAGTCCAACCTACCTTTTGTTACACTTGTTCATGCAGCTCTAGTAACTAAGGGTCTGTGAGGGACTGTGAATAATCAGCTCTGGTATCTGGGGGTACATATTTGCCCATTGTTTTCTGAGACAAATCATACTTTAAGTGAGAGAGAAAGATTAATGCTGTTGTAATTTGTGTTGGTAGTTGTGGCTGAGGTGTAGTAACAAAAAAACTCGACAGGCATACCTGCCAGAGGGGGCTGTTTACTGCAGACACACCAGGATCTTATTCTGCAAGGTGATGGGGAAGGCAGCTTGCAGAGCTACAGATCCAGAGTCTGGTGAAAGGCTCCCTGTCAGCTTTGCTTGTCAAAAATGGCTAGAAGATGGAACCTGCAGAAAGCAATTGGGTAAAGGTTATGTATTTGATTATTGAATAGCACAGTAAAGTTAAACAGCCTTCCAGCTGTTTGTTCAATATTAATGATCCACTTCATCTCTACAAGCATGGTACTGCATCAGTCATCTTTTTTTTTTTTTTTTTTTTTTTTTTGCTAATTTTATTTAAGGAATGTTTTCTCCTTTATTAAAAAACCTGAGTATATTTGGATTGCTCTTTCAGTGTCCTCTGAGGTAGTTAGTATATTTCTTTCTGTGTAGGGAGACCTCGGGTGAGTGATAAGACATCACCCACCAGAAATTCTCCTGTCTACTTTCTGTGCAAACACCACCAGCCAGTCAGCTGGTAACAGTAACACTGCTGTTTCCTGGGGCATCTGCCAGGGTAGAGAATTATCTTAAATTCTCAAACCCACCCCCCCCCCCCCAAAATCAGCTACACTCAGTGCTGGCCTTTAAAAGACAGTCTGTGGAGCCTTTCACAGGGTTTAATATTTTTCTTTGCAATGGCTGCTGAACTAGGAGAAAGGGAGTGCCTCTTTTTATTCTTTGAATGTCTGTTGCATGTTGGCTCTGCTGCATAATAAACCACGCTGCCTTTCCTATGAGCAATATAGGACTAGAATATTTGTGTTTGAAATATGGATTCTGCTGCCTGTAGAGTGGTACCTCTTTGAATTTTTAGCAACTGTCAGTGTGGGAAGCCCATAGGATTTGTAATAGTTTCCGCTGTATACAGAAAGATATTTTGATCTCTCTGACTTGTTTGGGGCCATTTAAATGAGTTACTGCCTGTGAACTCTCATTAACTTTCCTAACAGAATTGCATTTTATACCTTTCACTGTCAAATGAAATTCTTTGGTTCTTGTGAAAGGAGCAGCTTAAAGCAGCCGAGCCTCTTTTGGAAACCAGCTGAATTCCTGACCTGAGAGTATCAGTTAGAGTAAGACACTGCAGTTTCTGTTGTCCTTTTATTAACCCAGGTCTAACACTGATGTAACTATTGATTTCCAGCACTGCCTGGCTAAGCTGGAGGAGTAGGGGGACTAGGCCAACAAAGAGGGGGAACAAAAGTCAGCCTGCCGGTTAAATGTAAGTGAAGACAGTAACAAACAGATGAATGAGAAGCGCATGACATGAATGTCACATCAGGCTGTCTGCCTTGCTTCCCTGAACAGACTCAATCTCATGTGAATGGGCTCTGTAGACATCTGCTTGTGTTACTTTTTCTTTTCATTAGTCACTGTAGGGCACTGGACGAGGGATTTTTCTATCCTTTGGATGCTCTTTGAGGCAGAAAATGAAAATATCTGCTTCTGATCTCTGGAGGCCTTCAAGATAAGAACACAACTCTTTCACCTTTTCATGCAACTTAAAAGCAGGCCATCTCAAAACTAGAGACATCATGAGCATTGTCATCTCTAGGAAGTCAATATCCATTGGATAGTGAAGACAGAAGTACTTTGGTCAACAGGAGAATAGCCTGCCTATCTGCCATACAATGGAACCTGGTAAGACCAGGAGCTGCCATAGCAAAGAACTGATGAGATGCGATGTGACAGAGTGTTTCCACTGCTTGAGGAAAGCAGTAAAACCATACTCCCTGCCAACATGATACAATGAAAATAATCCTTGCTGGCAGCAAATTTGGACTTTGTATGACTCTGTGCTGCTTAGATACAGGAAGGTATTTGCAAAGGCTAATTTCAGCCTGGTGAGGCTCATCTCTCCAGGGGCCTCTGTGAAGGGAGCACAGGATGAACAGCCCCTCTAGAGAGGGACTGAGAGCAGGAGCCCAATTTAGCTGGTGTGAATCACCCTCCAGAGAAGGCTTTGACCGTTGGATGCAGAGAAGAGTCTGGAGAGAGTCTCCTAGTTAGGCTAAAGATAGCCAGTTTGAATACCCTCTGTCTCTTAGAAAAAAATCCACCCTGCCAGGATCCATATCTGTTCTCTATGTAAAATTGAGCTATTCAAACACATTTAACCTGCTATTATATTCCCTTCAGAGCAGCCAGTTCACAAAGGGATAACTACCTGCTTCTCATGTCTGCTTCTGTAGTCTGACCTGCACTTCAGCCCAAGTGATAGAGATGTGTGCTGTGGTGTGCCTTGGAGGCATGCAGAATGGCATTTTTTCCTCTTTTAGGAAAAGAGGAAATTTTATGCAATACACTGTAATAACCCTTCTTTTTTTTTTTCTTTTCCTTTAACCATCAAGCACTCTGAAGTAGGAGGACAGAATTTGATAGTGTTTGTGCAATGCTGTTTCCTTCCCTCATGAGCCTGCATTATGACACAGCCTTCAGTTACATGATTACATGGTACTTTTTCCACAGGGCACCGTTCAGTGAATGGCAGCTTGATCTCATTCAATGTTCCTGTTTGTGCTCCTCTCCTAAGGCGAGTGCCCCCTCAGCCAGTTTCTGCACATCCTCTGCTCTCAGCTGCGTGCCGCTGTTGCCTCCTTGGAGGCCTCCCTGTGTGCGCGAGGCTCTCGCCACTGCATGAGAGCTATTCAGCAGTCAGAGAAATAGTAGATGATGTCATAAATCTGTTAGTATGTTATAGCATCAATAACACCATATATATTTGTGAGCAGAAAGAGAGCTCAGCTGACAGTAACATATATTTTTGCAGGAATTTAAATTAACTGTAAAATCCTCTATATGTTTATGCGTTAATCAAAAATGTTATTTGCAGTCTAGTATTATGTCATTTGAATTTCAGATGTGATTAACTCAGCTCCTGCTCGGGCCTTTTATTGCTCACCTAAAATGCAAATATGGAAAATACAAATTCTCTTTGTTCTATGCAAAGTCAGCGCTTGACTGTCACTCACCTTTGCTTATGACAAACATCTTTCTATGGTGAATGAAGAGGAGGCACAGAGAGCTGTCAGACCAGCTTTCTGCTGGCTCACCCCACCGGCTGTAAGGTCAGTACTTTCCTAGAGCTGGTTTAATTCCCAAAGTCCAGCCAAGAATCCAGCTCAGCAGTTTCAGATTCTAACATCGCTGGCAGAATTAGAAGCCTGAGGGGGTTTGACAGCGTGGAAGTATGACCTGTTTTGAATGCCAAAGCAAATGTTTCTGGATTGGTTTTATGTTATTGTGAGTCTTTTTAGTTCCCTTCATCCTATTTCACCAAGCCAAAAAAGGGGAAAGTTGAACTAACAGTCCCATCACTTGCAGCCCTTGCATATGATGCCTTTTACCTCCTACCTGTCCTTGCTCCTACCCATCCAAACCGCTGCTTCCAATTCAAGTTCCTCCCGTCTCTCCAGGAGGTGTTAATGCAGACGCCTACCTGTGAGCTTCCTCATATGTTCCACCAGCTCTGCTTCTTTCTTCAAACTCCTCCAAACAGGGAAGAATTTTGCTAACTCCATTACAATGTGAATATAAGCTCCATGGAGAGCGTGCACACTCTGGTGGTTTCCAGTTACTCCACATGTTTGTACGCATCCCCTTGATGAGCTTGTCTGGGCCCTTAGTAGGAGAGTTGCCCTTTTGCCCTGTCACAGTTCCTGCTCTTGGTGTCAGGCCCGTTGCTAATCACGAGCCTTCGATTGCCTTTGTTTGCTTCTAAATGTTGACAAACCTGCACTGCCACCTTGTACTTACCGGCGAGGCAGGAGTTCCTCCTGCGCTTTTAGAGAAGGGTTCATTGAATATATTGCCAAGCCTCCTTTCCGAGGGAGGGGAGAGGGCAGTTACTGTCATGTGCTCAGCCTACAGTTAGGCAGTCTGAAGGCAGGGAGAGGCATCCTGCCTGTCACTTTCTAGCTCTGCCTTCATAGTGGTGTCAGGATAATTTTAAATGGGCATCTCCTGCAAAGATAAAGAATAGAGGAGGCGGGAAGAATTTTGACACCTGCAATTTTTCTCTCACGTTATTTTCCAGTTCTAATCATAAAAAAACTAAATGGAGAATTTCACAATGAGTTGTGGAGTTGCAAGTTTCACCTCTGTAGTCTCTTCCCTGGGGCATATTTCTAGGGTAGTGAAGGCAGAGCAGCCTCAGCACTCACTGTGTGCAATACCCCCCAGTAATGTAAAAATTAATCTCTTGTATTTATTGGCACTAAGTAGGAGCCTCAGCACTCAGCGGAACAGCCCAGAGGGGCAGAAAGGTGAGTCTTAAGAAACTCTTTCAGCAGGAATCACTTGCACTAGCTGGGAATAAAACATGGGAGTAAGAAATTGAGAGGAGGTATCTGACTTCTGAGGGCACAGCAGAGAATTACTGTCTTGGAAGAGGGTGCCAAGTCAGCTGGATTTTTCATCATATGAGACAGAAAAAAATATAGTTTAGAACATGATGGTGCATGGGATGAGCACTCCCTGCAATGAATTGTAGTGTGTGTCTGCTTTGTATGGACCCAAGTGTCTCTTACCCTACCCCTCTAGGACATCCACAGAGTATGTATTTGCTGTGGACCCAACTGCTGCAGTTATTGCATCTGTCCAAAGCGTGTTTGGATCACGTTAACTCCACGTGCTGCTGGAAGGAGAGGAGGGAATGATGGTTTTTGCAAGGTGAAGATGGTGCCTTGCAGACCTGCTGCTGTCTTTTCCAGGGTGTCAAACGTTGTGAGAGTGCAATGTATTAATTAATTTATTAATGCATTAAGTGGGTCTAGGTGGCTTTGCATGCATGTACTCAGGGTGACTTTTGAGCCCTGTTGGGTTTGAGTGGCATCTTGACTGACGAGTTTGAGATGGCAGTGGTGAAGAGGTGACAAGCGAGTGCCTCTGTAGACACTGTGCTGTAGCCTCAGGCAGGGAACCTGGGAATAGCAACAGCTGCCAGCACGGCGCACACTGCAACCCGTGGCATAAAAAGCAGGAAAAAAGCTGGGCTCAGGCAGCTCTGCAGCCTTAGTGGGGGAGAGCTGGCTGGGGAAGGCTGGAGGGGCAGCAGAGAGAAACGCTTACAAAAGTTCTGAAATGAAGGCAGGTGAGTCTTCTCCTGCTCCTGCAGCACAGTGTGAGCCTCTGCTCCTTCTGAAGGGAATTTCCTTGGCGAGACTTGTATTTAGTCACCACAGAGACTATTAAAGATGTGTCTATGCCTTTTTAAGTGATATATTAAGCACAATTTTTTCTCTTCATAGAATCTATTTTCAGTATTCAAATATAATAAGTAAAAAACAAAGTTCTAGAAACATCAGAAACTGGAGTTAAATTTGTTATTTCACTGTATAGTAATGACTAACTGGTTGAAAACAATTGCTGCTTTTTTTAAGTGCCCCTGTTGGTAAATTTAGTCTTTTTTTGGTCGTAACATTTCACTGAGCTATGTGAATTTCACTTATGAAAAAAAAAGGAAAATTAAAATCAGCTTGAGTTTTCTCCCTTAAAATTAATCAAGGCTGTGACCTCCTATCACTCCACCCAGTGAAAAATTAACATCATCTTTAGCAGCTTTTCAGCAGATGGGAAAATACTGTTAGTCATCAGTGAAATGAGAGGTTTTTTCTTTAGATATTAAATATCCTCTTTAAATGCAATAGTAATAACAGGCTCATCTGTACCTTATTACATTGTAATTCAAGAAACTCACTTTCATGTGTACCCTTCACAAAAAATATTATTTGAAATCTAATCTTATACAGTTGGTGATTTAAGGAAAGTTTTAGTTTGCATTCAGAAGAAAGGCATTTCCAGGTTGAGATAGAACAGAGAAATAGTTCAGGGGAAAGTAGTGCTTGTTGAGAGAGTTATAAAGAAAAAGGCAGATCCTGTGTCCTCCATCTCAAACACTCAGTTGAGTACAGCTTTATTTACATGTCACGATACTGAACTTGCATGTGTCATGATTCTAATTGGAATTTGGAAATACTTTGCTTGGTGGTGCTGCCTTTTTTTTATTGTCTGTAAAATTTATTAAAAAACCCCCCAAACTATTCCTCTGATATAGTTGGAAAACTCTAAGTATAACTTCCAAGGGTGACACCTTTCTCTTATTGTTTTATTTTTGCTATGCTGAGGGTTTTTTAGACTCAAAAGCAGCTAAGTATTTTTCAGAGCTGCTGTTTGTTATTTGGAGATGCCTTTTGGGGGGTGAAAGGGATATGATCACATTGCTTCTGAAAACCCCTCAGGTTGTGAGCACATCACAGGTTGAGGAAAATCAATGGCAAAGTTTGTGTGGAGGTGCCCTGGGAATTGTGCAGAGCCAAGGGCTGCCTGGCCTTTGCTCCCGGGTGCCACTGAGCTGGGGATGTGTCAGGATACCTGCTGATAGAAGGTCTTTGGGTTATTTTTCCCCTCCCGATCAAATATGTGCATTTTAGAAACAAAACTTAAAATGCAGAAAACAGTTTAACTTCAGGAAGTTTTGAGTTTGCCCTGTCAGCTGGGCTTTTGCTCAGAAAGGGGAGCCAAAGTCAGGCCTTTGAGAGCAGTTGCATGTTCTTGCAGAAACAGGGTCTGCTAGGTTGAAGCCGCTCTGTTTCTCTCTCCTCTCTTTCCCTTGTAGTGCCTCTCCTCTCTTACTTGCTTTCCTCGCCCGTTTCAAGACCCGCTGGATGTGGACAGCAGCAGCGAGGAGGAAGGTTGCACAGGAGACGTGTGTGCTCCTCCATCCTGCCACAGGCTGCAGCCAGTTAGAACAAAATGTAGGTGGGGCTGGGGGGTGTTGTATCCTCACAGCACACGCTGTCATCGCACTGCTTTAAAGCAAAAGGAAAGGAGCAAATCTCCCCTTTGTAAAATCACAACAGACTGGAGGAAATATAAGAAATGTCTGAGCTGCTTGTTTTTAGCTATGAAGTATAATATCTGTAGAAAGCTGGAATATAAACTGACCCAGTTGTGTAATTAGTCCAAATTCATTAGAAGCATAAATGATAGGAAGGAGAAAAGAGCCGCTAATGACTGAGCCAATGATTCTGTTTTGCAGAGAAGGGCTACAGCAGCCAAGTGCCTTATATACCAGCTCAAAAGCAAAGTCACATGTATCTCAGGGGTGTGTGTTTCCATGGAAATTTTTTATTTCTGGGGAGACTGAAAGTCTTTGTAAGAAATGGAAAAAGTCATCCGAAAGCTATGATTTGAAAATGCTGCCTTGGAATAATAATGTAAATACCCCAGAGCCACACGGAGCCTGCTTTGGCGTGGGAGCCAAGTGACGTCTCTGTGCACATTTGAAGTGTTTAATTAGAGAAAAGTAAAACCAGATAGAAGAGAATCATGTTCAGCTACCCCTCCACTGCCTGCCTGAGCAATGAAGCAGTTCTTTGTAGTTGATTCACGTGCCTTGAGCTTCTCTTAGGGAAAAAGAATTTTCCCATGCTAATATTTTGATTTTGAACTGTATAATGGCTTTTGGAAAGAAATATTGATAATTTTCCAAACCTCTGCCTCATACACACGATTTCAGCAGTGGGATGTGTGCTTCTGAAAAGCACCCATGCTGCACTCTGCGACATCTCGATACTTTCTGAAGCTTTTGTGGTGTACTTTTCAATTACTATGTGTGCTTTGGGTTCAATGTTTTTATCCTTGGAGCAGTGTAAAAACAGTGATGTCTTGTAAACAACTTCAGAGTGCCAGCCTCTTTCTGCTGCAGATGAAAAGCTGTTACAACACACAGACACAGATGATCTTCCACCTGTGCAACTGAATATCAGCATTTTAATTAACATTTAAGAAACCCTTGACTGCGGTAGCAGAGCAGGGAAGGAAGAGGAAAGGTGTGTTGAATGGTTTTAGAAGTTGATCTCTGGTAACTAATAAACATCACGGTACTTTGAGGCAAATGTATTCCATGTGTTTTGGAGGTGCTGGGGCTGTAAGAGCTGCAGGTGAGAGTTGTGCTCATGGAGTATATGTGATGCTTGAACTGTGGGTGCACACCACAATACAAATAGGGTTTATGCCAAGTAATCTTAAGTATTATTAATATACACATAATCCACAGTTAGGTTAACAGCAAGAGGCTGAATTATTGAAGTTAATTGAGTTTAATACCGATTAGTTCCATTAAGGGATTCTACTGCGAAAAGAAATGTGTTACAATGAAGAAGAAAGTGCACCTCCCACAGCACACAGAGTTCCAGTAAGAAGCCAGTGATGAGTCTGCAGAGGTGTTCCTGGTGTCAGTCAGAGGAGGAAGCATGACTGAAGGGGGTAAAACTGCTGTATTGGGGCCTGTGCAGGCCACCCTCCTGACCGGGCAAGGCTTTGTGCAAACCCTGTTGAGATATGTGTGTGCTGATGGCTGGAAGAGACACCCAGCAACAGGTGATACTGTAAAGACTGTAGTTTCTAATGCCTGTTTTGCCACCTCCCAGCCACTGCTGTGTTCCACTGGATGTGTGAGAGAGAGGAAGCAGAGGCTGGGGACTGTGTGATGAAGATGGATGTATTTAACCCAATAGGGTTTGCTGGAGGGTGTAAAAATATTAGTCCAAGTGGCTGTGACAGTTGTCTATCAGCTATGAAGAAACACGGCAAGTAGGGAAGGCTGCGGATGGCTGAGAAAAAGTTGTTGTTATTACACATGTTAAGAAAGGCCAGAAGGAGGATCAGGAGTATGGGAGGCCAGTGAGCCTGGCCTCAGTCCCTGCAGGGAGCAGGTCCTCTTGCAGCCTGTTCCCAAAGCTGGGAGGACAAGGAGGCAGTCAGGAATGGTAGTAGCACAGACTGAGTGTGCTGTATAAGTCTGTACGATGAAAGGACCAGCTGTGCAGGGAAGGAGTGAATAACCAGCCTCTCTTAATTCACGACCCCCACCAGTGCCAATCTTTATATCCCTGTCAGTTCAGACAGTACCGCTGGGCCCTTTCCAAGCTACTGCAATCTGAGTTATTTTGATACTTTCTTAAAACCTGTAATTGACGCCTTTGATTTGATGATACATTTTTTTTCTATAAAATTTAATGTGAGAATTAGGATAATTTTATTACTGGCTTCAGTTACCCGATTTAGTGTAGCAAAAGATTTCTGGGAGGTGTTTACTCAGCTGACACTGATCCCAGTACTGAGATAGGGAAGAGAGAGCCCCAAATAGATTCTCAATTCAGAGACAGGTGGGAGTCTTTGGACTAAATTACCTCCAGGTGAAGCATCGCTTCTAAAGCAGCAACTCATCACCTCTGGCAGCAGAAGGACCCAGAAAGAGGTAGCTGGCAGCCATCACCTCCTGGCTGGGAGGAGGGAGCCCACTGGGATTCTCTGTGGAGTAGCGACTCCTGCTGAGTTTCTGCAGGCCTTTCAAACACCCCTGGCTCTCCCACCAGTAGGTATCTGCTGGTGGGATTCAAAGCAAAGAACAGAGTTAGAGCTTACAGGTGAGATGTCCAGATGGAAATGAACTAGCAGATGTTGATCAAAGTGACGAACAGAATATATCAAGGTAAGAAATGTTCTCTTGTGCTAGAAAGAATTAACTTGGGGGGACACGATGTTTTCTGTGTGAAGAAAGAAAAATGAGATTAAAACCCAGCTAGGGAGAGAAGTTTATACTGAGATGTTAGCAGGAGAAGTGAGGGCAATAGAAAGAGGAAGAACATTGCAAGTAAGGTCAGGGGAGAGACTTAGATGGGGGAAATCAAAGCATAAGTTAGTAAAAGGTGAAACAAATTAAAAAAAAAAAAAGGTGGGTAAAAAAAACATTTGAAAAAAAGAACAAAAGCTGCCTCAGTGAGATCCTGCAAGTCACCCACACAGGTGGGTGACAACTGCTTAGTGTGCATGTGTAAGATGACCATGTTTGCTGGGTTTTTTTGCTTGTTTGCCTTTGTTGATTTTTTTTGTTTGTGGGTTTTTTCTTGTTGTTTATTTGTAATGAAGAAAGGTAATTCCTTATGCTTATCTTAATAAGGTGAGCGTACCACCTCCGGTGAGGGGTTCTTTGTAGGAAAGTAACACATCTGTGTACTTTTAGCTGGAAACTTTGGCTAAAGATCCTATGTCCCTTGGGAGGAGAATAGGAATGAGGTGCTTAGAGCCTAGCAACAGAGGTTAATGATTGCAGTATGGTACAAGATCCTTGATACATCTTACTGGGAAAAAATTGTCATGTTAAGTGGGTTTACAAAAAGACCTGTGAACCATTTGTAATCTGCATCCAGATTGAACATCATGAAGAACCTCAGTGGAGCTTCTCCACTGAAGCTAGTTTCAGACAAAAATGCCAGCTGGCCCAGAGTGCATTCTTTATTCTTGATTTAAAAATACCATAAAGTTTTCAACAGGATTTTTAAATTACTCTATTGGGAAATATATTACCTCCACTTTTGCATTTCTATAGATGCAAATATTCTCTGAGCTTCTTCATGAGCAGGTATGAGTCTACTGCCAGTATTTGAGCTAGTGGTTGGAGATGGAGACCTTCTTGTGAAGGACTTCCTATCTGAAACTTGCTTCTTTCAATCTGTGACAGCATCTTGACTGACTTATTTTCAGAGTAGCCACAAAAACTGTTGAAAATGCATGTGGGAGAAATGAGAGGGAGGACAAGGGGTGTTCACAGCAAGGACTGCTGTAGTGCTCCCTGGGATCCTTCCTGAGAAGCAGTAATAGAATTGTTGTGTGAGAGAAAACTGCCTGTCCTTCATCTGGCCAACTTTGATTAGCATGTACGTGTGAGAAAAGGTGCTGCTAAACCGGCAGCATGATGACAACACCATCCTTTTCCTGCAGCACATTAGACACTTGAGCCTGGTGGTTTTAATACACGCCTGAGCAGTGGGATGTGAAGCTTGCCTACCAGGCATTGCTCGAGCTGTCTCTACCCAAATACTGTACTTCAAAGAGAAGCCTTCTTACACACAGTCATTTCCCATAATCTTTTCAGTGCTGCAAGGCAATATATGTCAAGAGATTTCCTTGTATTAATCCAAATAGAATTCTTAATAATTAAGACAACCTAGTCAAGTCAAAATAAATTTAATGGCTCATATTTAATATTCTCGTTACGAGTTGTTACACATCAGGCAGAAATGTTAGAAAAAAATTCAGCTAAGCATATGTCAGTAGTAAATAATGGAAGCCTGGACTGCACCCAAGTCAGGTCCTAAACTGATTAATTCAAGCAACTGGCTGTAAGTCTTCCCTGATGTCTGATGGTTTTAAGGCTCTGCTAAAACCAGTGAAGGAGGGATAGTGATGTATTTCTAAAGTTCAGTCCCACTTCTGAGGAAGCCAATGCGAAATCGGTCCTTGTTAGCATATCCTGACAGCCTGGATACTACTTATCTTTAGATATTATTTGATGATCAGTATTCAGTGCTTTTAGTGTTTTCCCTAAGCACTCGCTCTGAGAGAAAGCAGACCATATTAGAGCAAGACGTGCTTTTTTAAGTGCTAAAAATAAGCAGGGAGTTGTAAAATAACATCATTTATTAAGCTCTTGTTGCACAAGGGGTAATGCAGAACTTAAGGGAGTTCAAAGTTAGTGCCCCAAGTAAGGGACTCTGTGTGACAGAAGTACTCTTCTTTTTGCAGTGTCTTTCAGCTGTGAGGCTCACAATGCTGCTTCTTTGGTGTCTCACCTTGGTGTTCTGGGAATTCCCATGCTTCAGAAAATTTCTCTTAAATATTTTAGGATGTTTATGAAATGTGGCTACTCAATCATAATGAGCCACTCTGAAGTCCCTTAACACTTGGGGTCATATTGCACTTCTCTGCAATAAATTGCAGCATCATGAGGATAGGTAAAGCCAGCTGTTAAAGTAGAGCTTTGCTGCTCACAGGCTCCCCAGAGCCAGGGTCCCTCCGGCTGTCACCTCTGTGCTGCAGTCTTGCAGCAGCACAGCCCAGGTAACAGAACTGCGCCTGCGTGTTTCTAGCAGAAATGGTGCTTTTCTGTGTGCTGTGAGAATGCTGCTGACTCTTCCGACCTTGGTTTGGTGCATTTGTGCTGGGTCCGTGCCTATGGTGGGTTTGCTCACCACTCGTACCCCTGTCTGATGAACTCACAGCCTGTGTGTCACAGATAGAGGGTGAACTTCACCTTTAACCATTACAACGTGTAACATGTTAAAGAGCTGGGATGCAAATGAGCCCTGAAGAAATTCTATGAGGTGCTCAGAGTCAAATAGCGTTTTTCGATGAAATGACAAATGATTCAAAATCTTGCTATAATGTATGAGTAATGACTCGAGAGGTTGCTTGATCTGGGCTTTTGACCACTAAAGCCTGGCCAGTAGCTGGGTCTACTCAGGCTGCTGTGGCCAGTGCTTGAACCAGAGGAACAGTTCCCCCAGATCCACTTTGGGCCTTTACATAGCACTCTACCAATATTTGTTTCCCGTTTATTTGAAATTATAATTAGTCTAGCATGGCTGAGTATGCAATTGCTGTTGTAGTAGTATAGCTGGATTGCACTGCGTATTTCTTCTGCAGATACCTGCTTTAACAACTTCCCAGTGCTCAGTCTCAAGGTTTTGTCTGTAAATGATGTTGACCAATTTGCTTTCCCTTAATTATTGCCATAACTGCTTCAGTGGATTAAGAGAATGCACCTGAAGTGATATTTTTGGATTTTAATAACACAGTTGTTATTTCCTCATTCAGATTTCCATTTAAAAATTAAAAGTCTCAGTTGGTTTAAATAGGACTGCGGCCACGTGGAGTGACAGCTGGCTGAAAGGTTTTACACAACCGCAGTGCATTGACATGGGGAAGGCTTCTGGTGGAGAGCTGCCAGAATCAATTTCAGGACTTGATTCAAGTTCATTGCTGATTGGGAAGTTGTGTTAAACAGGATGTTAATGAAATTTGCAGCTGATACTAAATTGAAAGGCATTGGAACACCAATGAAGAGAGAGAAATTTAAAAGGCATCAATGACCATTAGAAAAATGAGTTGAATATCTACTAAGAACTGATTCATTTTAGGGGGAAAAAGAGAGCAAGTATTTCTAAAGGTGTATTATCACATATAACCCTGAAGAAGGAGACAGCGTGGAGGTAGTAATGTGGTCAGTGGATATCTTGCTGCAGATCAAATATTCTAGTTTTGTGTCTTATGGCCATGAAAAACCCACTGTAATTCTGGGACCTATGTCTGAAAATATCCTTTTCTGAGCAGGGCATTGACTCCTTTTAAACAGTAGATTGGTCCGTCCCACTGTGAGAAAGAAGCACACCAAGGACAGGTGCTTGTTTTGTTCCTTTCTGTTCCACATCTTTGTCTAGTTTCCCATCTCAAAGGGCAGTGACACCCAACTTCATTGCAAATTGTGGGGTTTGGCTTTGATGTTCGTGACAAGGCTGCATGCAAGACTCCCAGTGTGTCAAATAGCAACTCTGGTTGAGCAGTTCATTGCAAAGAGTGCTATCAGTTATTGATGACTTCTTCTTTAGGAAATTATTTTTTAATAAATAGTTCTCTTCCTGCAGAAGAGCTTTTTTCTCTAGAGAAAAGATCAGCCCTCCTGGAGGCTAAAGGCAAATTCAGATGCAGTTACCATTAGCTCCCTGTGTATATGGGATCACTGCAGCATGGAGCTAAGGCTGCAGAGCTGCAGCAGCTTTCTCCCATATGCAGTGTCTCTGGTTACCTGTGAGTAATGTGTTACACTCAGAATGGCCCTGGGGTTTTTCCCTGAAACTATAAAGTGTCGTTTGTTTGTTTTGCTTTGTTTTCTTATTTTCAATCCTTCCTCCTCTCTATTCTCAAGACAGCAAGCTTTCTTCTGCTTCACCTGGAGTCAGTGTCTGGGCAAGTGTTATTGTTTGCTATGAGTAATCAGTGCATGGTAGTTGTCTTTATTAAAACATTGATTAATTTTATTAATTAATACAGTACAAAGAGCGACTGCATTACAGGTACCTAACATGGCCCCAGTAGGACCTTACCAGAATTTGCTTTTCCTGCTGCTGACCATCAAAATTAAAATTTCCTTCTGTTCTAAGGTTACTTTTCACATTGGTTTATAACCCATGTTCACTGAAGTGCCTGCAAATCCACTCTGGTCTCTTATATAAAAGTGTAAGTGGCAAAAAGATGATGAAGCTCAACACTAACATGGGGTTGTGAACATGCTGTGATTAAATATTTAAAATATATTGCTTTGAAAAATCAGATTTCTGATTAAAAATAAAATTAAAAAAGAAGGGGTGCAGGGGGGAATTAAGCTGCATTTTTTAAAATGTATATAAGCAGCAAGTTAAAATCTGTTTTAGAAAAAACACGTTAATACTGGACTTGCCCACTGTGAAACATTTTATGTGCAAACATAGACATAACTCTGCTTAAAAATTATTCTATTGGTTTTCTCAGTCAGGCTTCCTTGGTCATTCAGGGCATAAAGTCAGATGAGAACCTCTTTTATCCTTAGTGACTTACAGATATTTCAAGGTAGTGCTCATGGTCTGCAAGCTCACACAAAAATCAGGGAACAAAAATGAAACCTGTATTTTGATAGCAGTTGGGTAATACAATCTGAAATGATTTTGATCTCTGTCTGCTTCCTTCATGTGCTACACATGGAGCTTGGGTTTTGTTTACTGAAGCTGGAGTGGTGCAATGACTGGTGGTGCTCTCCCCTCTTTTTTAAAAATGGAAAAAGCATAACAAATATTTTAATTCTGGTTTCATCAAGCTACTTCTTTACTAGAAACGTTCCTACACAACTCAAAAACAATCATGATCCTGAGGCCCATGCAGTCACCTTTCAATCCTCATTATGAAAGAGGAGCTAGAGATGTAGGTAATGCCTGTGTAATAAGTAAGCCTGTTGCTGGCTGGTTGCAAGCATGTATCTCAGTCAGCATCAGCTGTGGTGGGAAGCTTCTATATGAGTTGAAGACATTTTTGTGTAGTTATGGGCAGATGGTGAAATCTCCATATGCTTACAGTAATAGAAAGTAACCAGTAAAAATACAGATGTTATCAAATCAAGAGCTGGTTGTATGTGCCAGAAGCAGCTGAGCTGTTTTTCAGATGGCAGTGGAGGTGGTGTTTGCAGTCTCCTTCACTGGCTGCTGGTGATTAAACTTCTAATCAACCACAATGTTCCTGAAGATTTTAATTACATTTGCTCTTTCTAGGCTGTTTTGATATGAAGTGAACTTTTAAAAAACCACAATCATCTTGCACAAAACTAAAAACGAATTGGAGTTCTGCCATGTGATTTTGAGCTGACATTTTGATAATTACAGAGAAGCTACACAAAAATAATATTCGTGCTGACTTCAGGAGCCCAAGGCTGTCCTCGTGCAGTGCTCTTGTGCTATACCTCTGGAGCTGGGAAGCGCTCTGCAGAGCACTGCTGCAGAAAAACCCATGGCCAGAAAGGAGAGGTAGATTTGGGGGAGAAAGGATGAAGGGCAGAAATGTCTTTACAGAGCTGTAGTCAGTGTTTGCAGACAGGCTGTGGGGATGTCGTGGTTCCACTGCCTCTGCTACTGCTGTGTTTCAGAAGCACATTAAAAAGTGCTGGTCAACTTGCATAAAAATAACTGTCATAAGGGCCAGGAAACCTCAGCAGAGAATTTGGGTGCACAATGAATGGGCTGAACAGGGGGAGTTTTCACAGTGATTTATCATATCAAATACTTTACGCTTTCAGCTTGGTCTGGATAAGTGATAGAGGTAGCAACCCAGAATAGGTATACCACATTAGAAGTCAAGTTGGAGAAAAGGTGAGTAGCAACTTTAAAAACACATAGGCAAAGTTAACAGCCATTGTACAGTGGTAGTCTTGGACTATGGGATGTGCTGATCCCATCATTCCTGGACCTGGAATGTTCTTTACCTCACAGTCAGCAAGTCCAGATACTTTGCAATGGAATCAGCAATAAGCTCTAATCCTGTAGAAAAGACATGTTGGTCTGTTGTACTTGCTTGTTCACTAGCTCATAGGCAGTGAAATAAATGCAGGCTGCAGCACTTAACTAGGCTGTAGAAAATTAGAGTAATGACAAAAAATTAAAGGGAAGTATTAATTGCAATGAATAATTGTGGTACATTTGAAGTTGCATATTATCTACCTCAAAGCAGTGATGAAGCCATGATACAGCATCTAGTTGAAGTCTTTCCATCTCCCAGGGGAAACAATTAGAAAATATTACAACCAAAATAGCTCTTTGAATTCTTTGGAGTCACCATCATTAAACTGAAGTGAGAGTGAATATTTGATTACATATGCAGTTGGAGGGAAAATATGACCTCTTACAGTACTACTGCTGGTCAAGACTGTATTCACTGGAAAGTGAAATGCTTCTGCCTCGCAGTCCTTCAAATTCAACCTCCTAAAACAGCTTCAGAAAGGTTTGGGTGAGTGGAGGCATCAGATGTAATTACAAAACAAGGATCAGAAGATCAAAGAACAACACTGAGCACAATGCAGGAGAAGACAGCAAAGCAAATGCTGAAAGCAGAAAAGATAGCAGGAGAAGTTAAACAAGTCAAATTTTTCAGGCACACAAGGAACAAGAGGTCACTAAAAAATCCAGCAGCACTTCCAAAAGCAATTTATAGATAAAAGCAGCAGGCATTTCTCAGAGGGATTTGATGAATTCTCAGCCTCAGTGCTCACCTGGCAAGGTGGAAGTCAGACACCAGAAAGAAATCTGCCACGAGGAGGGAAGGAAATGCTGCAGGAAATCACGCTCACCCAGCATCAGCCAAAGTGTAATGAGCCTGTGATACCTCCCAGCCATCCAGGAAGACAACTTCTGTGAAGCAATACTTAACTTCAAGTGGGCCAAGGATCAAATAATTTCAAAAAAGAAAAATTGTAAATCCTCCTCTACTTTTTTGGGGTTTTCTCTTTGTTGTTGTTTGTTGGGTTGGTTGGTTGGTTTGTTTTCTGTTTGTTTGGGTTTTTTTATGGGGGGGGTGTGTGTTCTGTTTTCTTTTTTATTTTCTGTGTGCGCTCACACTCCCTACTTCATTCAATACTTAACATGCTGTTAAGGTTTGTGGGTGAGTCTAATTGTGAGAGACTAAAGGCTTAGCCTGGCTTTATCCAGCATGTTGGTATTTTGTTTATCTCATCCTCCCATGTGATGCCCTACAGCTCAACTCTCTGCTCCTTCTTTCAGCTGCCTTTGGTGCGTGTTGAATTCCAGTTTTATTGCTGTCTGACCCTGGACACAGTACAAGGCATAGTAAACACGAGGAATACAGATGTGAGGTAGCATTGGACCTTGTCCTCTAGATTGAGCACAGGATAAAGAGCAAGTGTCAGATACTTGGACGTCTATTTGTAGAAGAGGAAATGTTTACTATTAGTGCATGTGAAATATGGAGGTGTTTAGTCAAGAACAGAATTCATTTAAAATTGTTTCAAGTTTGCTGCTTGTAATGGTTTGTTCACTTATGATGGAGTTGGCTTTCTAGACATGGACCTCTTCCTTTCCCAGCTTCTAAGCTGCAATCAGCATCTTGCAGGGATGGAGCATGTAAGCTCCTTGTGGAAAACAGCTTTTCTCAGCAATACTTAGTGTCTACCCTTGCTGCTCATGAATTCTGTGATTTCATCCAATGGAGCAATTTTCTGCTCGTCGCCAGAGCAGGGAGTTCTTTTTCAGGTTTATCTGTGACATGGCAAAGCACATTTTACATATGACATCCCTTTTTAAACGTTATTAATGTGGGATTGAGTGTACTGATGGAAAAATATCGGATGGATGTGCTGCTGCTGATCTTTTGCTTCTGCCTGGACCAGTCATTTTCATGCGTGAATACTTATGCTAATCCATGCCTTGTCAACGTATTTAGTATCAATTAGCATAAGCAAGGTTGTTGAATGCCATAATTTAAATTCTAGGCACAGCTATTTTGGATGTGACAAGAAGGTATGAAAAATAATTTTAACAAATATTTGTACTCAAGAAACAACAGAGAAATTGCTTTTGAATGGCTACATAAGGACCAGAACACAAGTCCAAATGTTTTAGATTTATGGCGCATCAGCTCTCTAACCAGCACGGTTTTGCTGCCAGAAAGGTTTGCATATTTGCCAACGTGAAAAGAAATAAAATTGCTTTTCATTACTCTTTTTTATTATTTTTTTTTTTTCTGCTATGGCAAAATGTATCGTGTTGTAGCTTTATAATATCTATCCCATTGAGCTGATATGCAAAGCAGAAATGAGTGGAAAAGCCTCTTTGGATGACATGGCTCTTACTTCAAATGGAGAATTTCAGTCTTAACCCTGACAAAAACACTACTTCTGTGGCAGCTCAGTGCTGAAAGAACCATTCTTTGGATCTATACATCATTCAGATCCTGAGATAGTTAGGTTAAACTTGTAATTCAAATAAAGGTTGCAGACAGCTCCTTTAGGCATTTTGGTATATAGGTTATACAGCACGTGGATATGTAAAGGTGTAAGCAGAACTGTATGTTCACTATCTTGGGCACGAGCACCTGCAAGAGCTCTGCTTATAAGGGTAAGCCTGCAGCTGTGCCTATACAGGTGTTTTCCTATATCCAGTTCCTACAACAATAGCTATACATATGTTTAAGTACCGGGCAAAGCATAATCTGAATTTCCGTTTGGAATCTGAGTTTTTATCTTCACACAAATGGCAGTAAGGGGAAAACTAAGTAGGAGACTTACACATTTGTGGGTAACAAAATGATCTATTTCAAGTGAACGTTGAAGATTCATGCAAAAAGAAAATATATGCTCAACTTCTATGTAGCACTTGCTCAAATTTCAGCAGTTTATGAAATTGTCATTGTGACTTTCCTCAAAATTTAGTCTGGTAGAATTGGGCAAATCCTGGTGCAACAGGGAACTTTTTTTCTTCGTTTGTTTTGGTTTGTTTTTTTCTTCTGTTGTCATTGGAAATAATTCCTAGTTATTAAAGGACACTTTTGTTTAGATTGCCAGGCTCATACTAGAAGGCTAGGAAAGGTCAGAGCATCCCAGTAGGTGTTTCATTGCAAGTGGTTAGGTGAGTCTCGGATTTATGTTCCTGCAGTGCTCCAATATCCACAGCAAGAACAAAGAATGATTTTATTTGCGTACTTTTTACTGCTGTGTCTTAGAGCAGTGAAGTCAGTAACTCCACTAAGATCAAACGCAGTGAACCTTTAATCCCATTTTTTTTCTGGTGTTCAGTGAATTTGGAATTTATTTTTAATCTTTTCATGTGGAAGAGCAGCAAAATATTAGACTTTCTCATCTGTAAGCATTAAGGAGAGAAGATAATATATATTTCATTTTTAACCTGGTACTGTAGTCTGAATGTCATGGGGAAAATTATGACCTCATGCTTAATACTTCTCTGTGTTTGTCCAGTTAGCATTTGCAGCTTTAATTTAAAGCTGATGTCTGACTGTCCCGGTTCATACGCAACTCACCTCAGTTTGTATTAGCTGACTGTGCGGGGGGGCAGTTTACTCCAGGGCTCCTCTAAACCAGGAGGGCAAAGGCACAAGGAGAGAAACAGCAGCCGGGATGAACCCTGTCCCCGAGACCCTGCAGAGCCCCCTGCCCAGGCTGGGCTGGCCACAGCTCTGAACCAGCCTGCGCCTTTTAGATTCCTGACGGCCACCTTATGTCGGGGCTTTTTCCATTAGATTAATGAAGTCTTGATGACAATCTTCAGAGCTCACAGAAAAGGATTGCTGAAGATTTGTTTCATATAAGTTTGCTGTTAATTTTTTGGCTGTCGTTCCTTTGGTAAGAATTAAATCTAAATCAAGGAATGGGTCTTCTGCAGAAGACAAATGGAGGGGACCTGGAAAGAAGACAAAGCACTGACTTGAATGTACTGATCTGTACCTGTTGAGAAGTTATTCATCAGCTTCATGAGAAAATTGCCAATGCTGTAGTTGTCTAGCTATTGAATGTACACTCCATGTTACGGTAGAGGGTCATGTAGTTTTAATTCCACTGAGAGGCATTCCCAGCTACACCCTGTGTCTCTGCAGAGATGCAAAAATTCCTGCCCTGTAAGGATTAGCAGCAGGGTTTACTGCGGAGGGGATCTGTGGGAACATTCCTCACTCACCAGTCGTCCAGCACAGAAGTAAAATGCTCTCTTTGTTGCATGAACACCAAAGAGGTCAGGCCACAGCTGGCTAATGATGCATTTGCTGCGGTGGATACTTGGTTTGCCCAAAGATTAGTGACCGGTTTTGGTGTATGTGCAGTCTGTGTCTGTGTGGTGAAGTGAGTCTCCCATAACAGTTAACGGAGTTTTGTATTCTTCTTGTGCTAATCTAGTATGGGTCAACTTCTTAGGCTGCTGGAAAGTATGCTCTGGACGCTGGGGGGGAGGAAGCAAAAATAACAATACAGTTGTCTGTGTGTGTGAAAAGCACCTGATGGATAAGAGACTAATTCTGTCTGCTTTGGAAAAAATATTCTGCAAATAGAAATTTCTTCTTTTGTCCACATATATTAAATGCACCGTGTGATGCTAGCAATGGAAGTACTGCTGCAGATTGTCTCGGAGCCATCTCCACCCTTACCTTTGGTACATCTTGAAATGGAATGTTGTTAATTAGCGAACAGCTCCAGAGATGATCTGGATTGGTGTATTGAACAGACTTTGGAAATAACTGTCACTGATGATGCGATTTGGGGAGCGCTTCAGCATCAAAATGAGAGTCATTATGTAATTGTAATAATAATAATAATTCAGTCCAGCTAGCACTACGGGAATGGCACATATCCCTTTTATTGGAACCATTCTTCATCTGCTGTGACCTTAATGCGAATTCTTACACAGAAATGAAGCTAAGGTGGAGTTACAGATGGAAATATTCGCTGGTACTGCTGAGAGAAACACCTTACAGGGACACTGAAGTTATTCCCCAAAACAGGTGATTCTCCACAAAATGCAGAGACCTCTAAGTCTGTCAAGATTTTTCACTGTCTTAACAGTATGGTTTTCACATTATATCCTTATAGTTATATGTAGTTCTTCCACAGAATAGTGCAACTGATTCTAGATTAAAAGCTAGCTAATTAATGAATTGATTTTCCAAACTTCTCTTTTTTTTCTTTTTTTTTTTTCCCCCCCTCAAAAAACCTGCTGGTTTCCCTTGGTGTCAAAGGAAGGTAGGATTTGGCTCCTGTTATGATTTCAGGAGTCTACTTCATCTTGCAGAAAAGCAGTGTAGTTCAATACACATTAAGAAGGAATCAAAATGCTTGCAGGCAGTGTGCTAGGCTGACACTGATGTGCTGAGGGGCACCTGGGTATGAAACCCAAGCTTTTTGTTTACTGCAGGCAGGTTCTACAGGTGGAGCATCAGATGATGTGCATTTCCAGGATGGAAAATTCAGACATATAAAGCTGGTTGTTCAGTGTGCAGGATGAGTTTGGGGAATACTGGTGCTTACCTTATCTTAATGAAACTTGCCAAGCTAATCTCCATTTTAATGCATTGTTTTATTCAGCTTCAAAAGCAAACATTTTAGTGAAATAATCCTCTTGTTTTGGTTTGTTTTTTTTCCCCAGCAGGGAAATTATAGAATAACACACAGAACTGAATCTCCATTAAGAAAGTTGTGCTTATTTTGAAAGTTGTGAAACTATGCAATGACTGTTGTATGTCACTTCCAAGTATGATGCCATTAATTATCAGGAAAATAAAAATCTGGCCATTCTAGAGCACCTTCTAGCAGGACCTGTCCACGCCTGGTGTAAATTCCTCGCATATTCAGAATGAAACAGTACTTGCCCGGGTGGCCAAAACAGCCAGTGGCATCTAGGCTTGTGTCAACACTAGTGTAGCCAGCAGAACCAGGGCAGGGGCCCTCCCCCTGTACTCAGCATGAGTAAGGCCACACCTCTAATCCTGGGTTCAGTTTTGGGCCCCTCGCTCCCAGAAGGACATTGAGGGGCTGGAGGGTGGCCAGAGAAGGGCAACGAGTCTGGTGAAGGGTCTAGAGCACAAGTGTGGTGAGGAGCAGCTAAGGGACCTGAGGTTGTTCAGCCTGGAGAAAAGGATGCAACACTCCCTGACAGGAGGTTGGAACCAAGTGGGGTTGGGGCCTTCTCCCAAGGAACGAGCGACAGGACAAGAGGAAATGCCTTCAAGTTGTACCAGGGGAGGTTTAGGTTAGACCTGAGGAACAATTTTTTCACCTCCAGGGTTGTCAAGGTGTGGTCCACGCTGCTCAGGGCAGTGGTGGAGTGGTGACATCTACAAGTGGTGAACTTGGCAGTGCTGGGCTAATGGTTGGAGTCAATGATCTTAAAGGTCTTTTCCAACCTAAATCATAGAATTATTATTGTTGGAAAGGATCTCTAGAATCAGTAAGTCCAACCTTCATCCCAACATCTCCTTAACCACTAGACCATAGCCCCAAGTGCTACATCTACTAATTTTTTAAACACCTCCAGGGATGGTGACTCCACCACCTCCCTGGGCAGCCTGTTCCATTGCCCAACCATTCTCTCAGTAAAGAATTTCTTTCGAATACTCCCTGACATAACTTGAGGCCATCTCCTCTCATACTATCATCAGTAATTTGGCATGTTTCTATGATTCTATACACAAAAAAAAAAAGTCCTCTTATTTAGCTTATTTTTTGCCTGATGTGATTTAATTTAACCCAATTTGAATTTACCTAAGGGTGTCTAATGGCTGCTTTTGTTGTCTTCTACAAGACCCTATGTCAAGAAGTGAAATGTGAAACAAAATTAGCTGGTTAACTCTCCATGTTAGTTACTGAGAAATATATGCATCTGCTCAATGACCTGAATTATACACGGTTAGTTTGGCACATTTCTTTGAAATGTGCTAAAGCAAAAGGAAAGGAGAGATCCAAGATCCTCTGAATGTCTTTACCCGCTTCTCCTCCCTAAAGCAACCTCAGTGACTGTAGAATTGTTTGGAGTCAATTTATCCATCTTCCATGGAAATGCTGAATAATTAAAAATAGCTTTTTCTTTTCAGTGAGGCCACTGACTGCTTCCAGGAGACAGAAGTGAAACTGGCTGTTAACCTGGATTGATGTTTGTTGTTCACATTCTTGATACAGTTTTGACATATTCTTTTAATGCTTCTGGGATCAAAACACCATTGAATTCCTGTCTGTCACTCAGCTCGCTTCGCTTGTAAGTCCAAACAGCACCAAGCTGACACTGGGGCTGCGAGTGAGGGAGTGGGTACGTGCCATGCTCCGGCAATGCCTGTCTCAGCTGTTGGGAGACATGTCCTTGTCATCGAGCAGACACCCAGGGGACGTTTCCCCAGGATCTCTTCCTGTGTTTGGTTGTGATGTATGTCACTGAGCCTGTTAATTGAGCTGCAAGCGTACTCTGTTATGTTCCTAGAGGATGTGCATGGGATAGAAACACTCACATGTTAAGATCAGAAGGTGGCTTACTGAGCTTTGGGTGTGTGCATGTACCTGGGGTTGGCTGCTTGTGGTTCCCTGACATATTTTTAGCAGCCAAGTGCCTGTTTTGTGAGTGTTGCCATTGCTGCTGGTGGTGCCATCGTGGGGACTGGGACTTAATGCTAACCTGGCAGCCAGCTTGTTGTATTCCCTTTACACAGGCTAATCTCAATCAGGTTTTGTGGGACACAGTGCAATGCAGCATCTCTGCTTCAGCCTCTGTTCCTGTAAAGAGAAAAGTCTTTGGGGATCTTCTGCTACCACTGGCTACCAAAATTTCCTTAAAATTCCTCCCCTTGTTCTGTGAGACATGCCTTAACACATTACCTTCACATCCAGATACCACTGTAACTTTCTGGTGCAGCTGCCACAAATGAAGCAGTGGTGTCCTGCTTCTTGGCCTTCTCTGTGGCCTGGTGGTTCTGGTTAAAACCCCTTGGGGTTTTCTGCTTCAAACCATCCTGAAGTTTCTTGTGTATGGATCTGATGATTTTTGAAGGGGAAGACTTCATGTGGCACAACATTCAAGCATATTTCAGGGAGTAATAAATGGTTTTCATTACTGAACTTTGAACTTTTTCATCCTTGGGCATTCTTGCAATGGCATCTTGAGAGCAAAAGGTTGCAGTTCTTGATTCCTCTGTGTGCAGCTTCCTTCCAGGCGTCCTTAACTGTGCCAGACATGCAGGCATTCCTCTGCGTGCTCTGGCTCCACAGACTGGTTTCAGGATTGATCCTCATCTTTCTTACCCTCCCAAATGGATGCTGTTATTAATATTTGAGTTTTTCTAATTCTCTGTCACTAGACCCCACCTTTTACTGACCATTTCCTTGCCAAAGCCTCATGTTTTGGGGAGCAGTGCAGCCATTTCCCACACTTGCTTCCTGGCCTTTGCTCGGCTCCATTCTTTCACCAGATGGGTTCACATCACTGTTGTTCCCCACCTTCCTTTTTATTTTGCACAGGAATTCCGTCAGTCTTTTCTGATCGTCTCCTGGCTCTCTCACCTTCTGCCTAGCTGAAGTTCCTTGTTGTCACCTTTACAGGGTTCAGCACCGTGTCTTGCTGCCCTTCTGTTGACATTCACTCCTCCGGCTGGAGCTGTGTGCTGGGACAACCCTGCTGGGTGCTCCTGCAGCATCCCTCCTCTCGTGCCGCCTCTCGGATGAGTGTTTTGCCCAGGCTTTCCGTGTCTCCTTTCAGCTTTTTATCTGGAAACAGTCTCCCTCTGTTTGCAGAAGAAACACTCCAACCAAAGATATAAGCCAGTAACTCCCTCACGTTTTGTTGAAGTTGTCACCAGATATGTGAAGTATTCCCTTCCTGGGCTCTCAGCTGTCTATTTGAGAGTGTGACATCCTTAGGGCAAACATTAAGTCTGCTCTGTGGAGTTCTGCCCAGTTTTATTACTGTAAAAAAGAACAACCAGCAGACAATAATGCAGTTTTATTTTCAGCTCTTACTGTGCTGTCTCATATAGGATGAACTTGTTCTTTTTTCTATTTCCTTTAAGTACACAATGGTGTATGTCCATAGGTACCTATGTGCAGCTGCAGGGCTCATCTGTTCCCATATTTTTGCAAGACAAAAGGCCAGAGCAGGGACATCTCGATTTCAGGAGATTGATGCTTGACTGCTGGCTCTGAACAATAGGATGCAAAATGCCAGTTCCATTCTCCGCTTCCCTGGGGATGTTAAAGAGGAGGAGCACCCCTTATTGTTCAGACTGCAATGCTTGGCTTTTTGTTCCCTGTTTGGTGGCAATAAGTGAGCGCTGCTTTTATTTTGCTTGGTTTTGCATAGCTGTGTTTGCTACAGACTGGGGAGCAAGTGGCTTTCCACACTTTAATAATGTCACTGCCTTATTCGTATGAAAATCTAGATGATCCCAAAGCTTTAAGCCTCATTTATTCCATCTGATTTCTCAGCATTATTATTCACTGGCTTTCATGTCATGAAAAATATCTTTCCATCAAAATGGAAGAGAGGACTTCTAGCTTATGAGATCTGACAAAGCTAGCTAGCATGAGAACTTGCTTTGGGCCTGTACAGGTCGACTAATGAATCTTTTCATTGTTCCTGTTGCACTCCCTTGTCCTTGCAGAGCAGAGAAGATGTCTTTGAAAACACCCCCATTTATTGTAATGGCTTGTGAGTGGAGAGAAATAGGATGAAATTAGGCTCTTGTGTATTAATGCTTTTTTGGAAGAAGCCTTTCAAAAGGGGAAAATATATATGTGGTGAATTCTGGCTTCATTAAGATCTAGAGTAGGAGGACCCGACATGTCCTTACACTGATAAAAAAGTAATTGATATTCCACAAAGATCTCCAAACACTTTTTACAGGTAAAAAGAGGCAAAAACCATGCATCATCTTGCTTTCTCTACAGTCAAGCAGGTTTCCAGTGGCAGAGTGTTCCATACTTCAGTTTAGCCCTGTAGGTCCTTGTAGTGGTGATGTGTGTGTCCAATTGGTGGACTTCTCTTAGCTGGTCTGCCTTCCTGCTTGGAGCTGAAACAATTTCAATAAGTCAGTTATATATATTTGTAGTAAAAAAACATACCTTAAATGTATTGGTTAGTGTAGCTGAAACTTTAGCAGTCCAAGCAAAGAATTATTTTTAATAGTAGTAAACAAATAAAGTAAATTATGACTACTACTGCAAGAGAAATGGTGTGCTCACCTTTCTCCTGCTCCTCAGAGTCCTGCAGATTGTCTGTGGGGACTGGACACGTCCTGAGCATTGTGTGCATAGTTGCCATTGATGATTTTTTCCAGGGTCCAGCTGGAGCTGTTTTTATTGATTCCCTACCATGCTTTTGCACCTTGGTCTTCCGTAGTTGGTCTGTGACTGCGTGGAGTGCTGCTGCCTTGAGCCTCAGCACCAAGATGACCCCAAGGATGAGTCAGTGATGCTGGGGGAGCATCTGGAGTGATCTGGCATAGTGGGGTAGATGTGCTCTCGGTAGCTTCTCACCCAAGGAAGCAGGGACTCTGGCAGTCAGGCAGGTCATGGCTCAGAAAGCTCCTGCCAGGTCTTCTGCAGAGCCTTGGGCTTAGGGTCAAGCAAAGTGCTTGACAGAGGATGTTCTGGCACAGACAGCTGCAGACAGCAACTGGTTAAAAATTTGCTAAGCAACAGAAACTCTCATTTCATTCTCTTAGAAAAGGAACATTTTCTTTCTTGCTTTCGATTTTTATGTTGGCTGTTTTTGTGGGTTTTTTTTTTTTTTTTCCTCTGGACAGACAAGTCTCAGTGTCTCATGAACTGCTTTAAAAATTGGAGAGCTGGAGGAGATGGCAAGAGCCTGTGGGCAGCTCTGATGGTGTACAGGCAGCTCCTGCAAGGGGGCTGCTCTATCGGTGCCTGTGCACATGCTGCAAAATTCACATCTCCTGCTCCCCTCCAGCTGCTGCCCTTCATGGAGGAATCCATGGCCAGAGTGCTGCTGGGAGGACTCAGCTTGTCACCATGGCTGGAGGTGGTTTTGTGCCAGAGCACTGAGTGGTAATTGGGCTGGTGTCAGTGGGTCCCAATTACAAACATCTGACTGGGCTACAGTTGAGTGGGCACAGCTGAAAGCAGGAGTCCTGACATTTCTGTGTCAGTGCTCGTGTGGCATCATCCCAGCTCCCAGTCTGCTACCTGTGTCCTTTCAGTTGCTTGTTGGAAGGACTTGGTTATGTTTGGCCTCAAGGAAAACAGTAGCTGCTCAGGTGGACAGAAAGTCACCTCTGCCTTAAAGTCAGGCCCTCCTTGTTGGGTAAATATAAAATGTTTCCCTGAAACAGGTGTTAGTTCTGGAACATTGAAAATGAAATTACTTCAATCTTAAGTGCATAGAAAGAAACTCTGGTCACTGCTGCCAAGGTCTCATTCCTAAAATACCCGGAAAAGATAAAGGGATCAGTCACTTCCAGCTCTATTTAGGCTTTTGAAAGCAGAACCTACCTGGAGCCACTTAAAGCTGATACAGAGTGAATGACAAAGGCTTGCTGTGAACAGGCAGTTTTCAGGTTTTATTTGTGTTCTTATTATGCAAATGTTCATTGCTGCACTTTGGGAGCCAAAAATAATACATCAGAATGCATTTCACCAATGCCTAAAGTTCTAAAATCTGGGTATGCCTGAAGCATTCCCTTGCTAGTCCTGCAGATGGACATTGCCACCTCTTGCCTTGTAGAAGAGGACAGCTGATAAACCAGAGATTGCAGCCTTACAGAGGATGAATTCTCCTGGCAATGATCCACATTTCTCCATGACAAAAAACAACCTTCCCCTCTACTTTCCTATATATACCCAGAAAAATACCAGAAGGGCATAGTTCAGGACAGACATAACGCAAGCGTGGCCTGGCTCCACTTTGTATTGGTGGGAAATGGACCTGATCCTGCATCAGGGAGCAGAGCAGTGCCAATCCTGTGACCTTGCTCCCTGCTGTCTGTGCCAGAACATCCTCCGTCAAGCACTGTGCCTGACCCTAAGCCCAGGGCTCTGCAGAAGACCTGGCAGGAGCTTTCTGAGCCATGACCTGCCTGACTGCCAGAGTCCCTGCTTCCTTGGGTGAGAAGTTAGAGAGATCAGCTAGCTGGTTATATGATGCCCTAGTTGAAGGTGGTGTATTTCCATTTATTAAAAATGAGTTATTTATTCTGACCATACTTTTGGGCTACATCCAACAAATAAGCCCCTACACCACTGCCACTCTCTTTCTACTTTGCCTTGATGTTTCAAAGTCTCACAGATGCTTACTAAAAACAAAAATGCAGAGTTAAGAGGTGGTAAGAAATCAGGAAGAGGGTCAGTGAATGGCATTATGTCACGGCTTTGTTAGTCAGTAGACAGAATTTATTAGGATATGCAATGTAGGAGTGGTGAAAGGATGGAACGGGCTTTAATTAATGGTGGATCATGATGGATTAGCGGTGACCCATGGGGCCACATCTGCCCTGCTGGTCTAGCTCAGACACCCAGTGTTGAGTGCTTGGCTATGAATGTCCACAGGCTCCTGCTGGGGCAGAGGCATCCCCCAAGGGACACTTCTGGGTCTTGCTCCATCCATGTGTGCCTGGCCTGTGCCTGCCCGTCACCTGCACGCAACACTTGCGGCTCTTTTCCACGAGGAACTTCCCCTTTCTTGGGCTGTCACACAAGTCACTATTTGGGCAAACTTTTTGTGGGGAAATGAATGTGTTCAGCCATAGTGCAGACACCATGAAGCAGTACCTACCTTCAGCTGTGCCAGCAAATGCTTGAGAACTGTGTGCAACTTGTGTAGCAAGAGAGCCCCACGATGTGCAGCCAGGGTTTCTACCTCTGCTGGGAAGTGAGCAGTGGTTGGGCTCTGGAGCACTGCAGATCACACCGGGGCTGCAGTCAGGTTTGGCATGACACGGCATCTCCTTTGCCCAGTGTACTTGTGATCCTCTGATAGCAGCTTCACCAAGGATGCCGGCACAGGTATTCCTACAGATAGAACTGTGCATTGCACCATCACACTCAGAGCTCAGTCTTCATCTTATCTCTAAAGGAAATACTCTGAAAAATATTCAGCTCCTCGGATAGAGGGCGAACATCAGCACTTGTTACATCTCAAGTAGGTTGAGAAATCTGGATGGTCATCTTTGGGGAAAGAGAATTCCTGCTTGCTGTGGCAAATACCCTAATTCATTAGTGTTTATGATGGTTCTGTTCCTCTGAAGTCTTGATTTTTGTCCGTGAGAAAAAGCAGCTGCTTTTGAACTGATGATCCGGGATTCTGTGCTCATCTGTCCAGGCACGGCTGTGGTCCCTCCTCTTGTCTCCATTCTTATTTGAGTCATATAAACAGAAATGCATGTAACTATTTATCCCCATGATTTCATGGGGATCTGTCAATACTGGTTTCCAGCCAAGACAAATCTTTTTTTTTCCCCAAGTTTCAAAGAAAACTGAATATTCACATTTGCCCTCCGCCTGCATGTACTGTGCTGTTTCAAGTAAAAAACCAGTGCTGTGTCAGGGGTGCAAATTTATCTTCCTAAATTACGTTTTTTCTAGAGTATCTCACCATATGGGCAGCCTAATCTGTTGTTCTCAGGCCAAGCTCTTTCTGCATGGCTGGGATCCAGCTGATGTCAGGAGGAATCCTGAAGCCAGCTACTTTCTAGGTGGTTTTTGCTGATCTTAAAAGTCTTTTCCAACCTAAAGGATTCTGTGATAATCTGTGTAATTCTTTGCAACCATTTACTTTGGAGCTTTTAGATTTTTTCCCTTGCATGAGTCAACTGATGCGTGGGCTCGAGTGGACAATATGATGAGATGTGTCTCATTGACTTTTGCTAGTGACAACTTTGCCTAGATTGAGGATATATTTTTGACATCTTGAAGACAACATACAGGGGAGCACTGGCAGCTGTTGCTTTTGGTGGTAGGATGCTTTTAGCTGTCTTGATGTCAGTAGAGACTAGAAATGGCACTGAGACCTCTTTCTGTGGGGATACAGGACCACTGCAGCCCTCACCCACTTCTGAAGGCCTGATCCAGGGGTGATCACTCGGTTATAGGAGTACAACTCCTACCTCAACTCATGGAAACTCTGTCATGGCACCTGTAAGGGCCACTGAGGTGGCAAAGGGTGTGCCAACCCAGCCTGCCAACAGGAGCCCCACTATCTTGCTTTTATCCCTGTTTGCATGAGAAATGACACATCCAGGCTTGTCTTCATCTGTAAGTTTCTCATCTTGTCAACCATGGTGTGAAGCAGCCACCATTACATGAGGGCATATCTGCCGTGTCTTCTGGCCACCCTCCAGCCTTAGTTGTGTGCCTAGATACCAACAGCAGTGCTGTAGCCTGTCTAGTATTTTGATGTGTAAACAGAAATAAAATATTCATAAAATAAATATAAATATTTAAATAAAAAAGAGCTTAGGAATAACTCACAGCTTTTCAGTGCCTTGTGGAGATCACCTTAGTCTGAGGGACCCCTGTTTGAATCTGAGTGGCTGGAGAAGCCTGTTAGCTCAGGGGCTGTGGGACCGCAGCTGTGGCCAGCCTGGGGGTGGAATCTGGGGAGGCCAGGGAGTGTTGCACAAGGCAGGACAGACTCCCCACATGACGACCAGGGCATCACGGCGTGCACCAAGTATCTGTGTGCAGGCAGGTGCAAAGTGCCCGAGACTTTAGCGTATACACAAGACCTTGGTTCGGATGTTCCTCAGAAGAAGTTCAATTACAGTGTTTTGAGATGTAAAAGAAGGGGAAAAAAAATTTAAAAAAATTCAAATTGTTTTGTGTAATTCCTTTTGCAACTAGCAACTACTGGAAAGCTCTTTGCTGGTGTGCACTAGGGATGCAAATACACCTGTGCATGGCGAGGCGGCACTGCTGGCAGCGTGTGAGCAGAAGGTACCCGGGGCTTTCCCTCCAGGGACAGCAATGCTGTGCAGCTTTTCATCCTGGAGGCTCTGGCATCTGTGTTTGATGAAATGTTTACTGCAAAGTTAGAGGAACGCTGGGGAAACCTGTTGAGATGAGGTGCTTCGCTCTCTGGTGTAGGAATGAATTTCTTCAGACAAATACAGTATTTGTACAGGTGCTGCCATAATCTCCCTCACCATGTGCAAATAGCAAATTAATTCTGGTTCTGATGGTTACCTTGGTATATTTAACTCTCTCCGTACCTGAGCACTCGCTGTTTCACCTTCTGAGGAAATATCACAAGATGTGTAGATGGTTTGGTTTGGTTTTGTTTTGTTTTGTTGGTTTTTTTTTTTGAAATATGACTGATCTGAAAAAAATGTTGGGAACTGTTCTACCTCCTCTGAGCCACTGGATGTTTGCAGGATTTTGTTTCAATGGTTTGTTGTTTGAATAACCTGAAAAAGGATGTGCACGCACACACTTTGCAGAAAAATGTTATTAACTGTCTTGCATGTGAGAAAGGATGCAAGAGAAAAGGGTTGCGGTGAAATTTTCTGGTTTTCCCCCTTGCACTTACTTATTTTGCCCTGACTTTTCTGCTCGAGCAGAGCGGTAGAGATTGCTGCTGCCTACCTTTCTGTCAGACTCTAAATTAGCAGGCACATGCAGTCCGCGCAGCTGGGGCTTTGATGCCTCGCTCACTATCGTTTCCCTCTCAGAAGATTGCCATTCATTCCGAATTGGTACCCAGCCCAAAGCCCTGGCTTCCCCCCCGAGACCCTCAGCGCGTCTACAGGACTCCAGTTTAGTATTCACCGGGAGAGATGCGCTGATGCTCCCTCGCTAGACCTACAGGCTGCTGGTTGGAGCCATAAGGGAACGGGAGGAAGAATTAGCCTGTGTGTTTATGTGGCTGTGCTCCAGTAAATATTTTGATGCATCTGCTGCCAGCTCTGGTCTGAGGGAATCTACCTAGCATTTAAATTTTGATGGGGAGCTGTTTTGAATAATAACAGTGCAGCCGGCTGTGAGTCAGTGCATGTGTGTTGACTTAAAAAAAAAAAAAAAAAAAAACCCTCAAAGCTTAACGCTTACTGAACGCTGAGCTGCAGTGCTTTGCTTTTTCCCTCCTCCTTTCTTCTTTTCTTTCTTCTCTTGACTTCCTCTGTTTTGTTCTTGGGGGTATTTCAGACAGATTTTGTTGACCAGTGGAGTGGGGGTGGGGATCTAAGATGGTTTGGTTTGCGGTGTGGGGGGGGGGGTGGCTGGGTAGGGTGAGAAGAATTATAAATAAAACCCAGCCAAAATAAATCCTTCCCAAAAACTCACAAGTGGCTTTTGCAATGGGTGCTGTAATGGGTACGTTCTCTTCTCTGCAAACGAAACAAAGACGACCATCAAAAGGTAAGACCTCCTGTTTTGCTTTTCCTGTCCCTTCTGTATATTTGCTAGAGAGAAATTTATATTAGGGAGGGAGGAGAAAATGAACATGTGCCACTTCAAGCCAGCAATGTTTATGTGAGGTGTAATTTGCAGAGGAGAGTGGGATACGAGGTGGTGGAGGAAACGTGTGGGCATGAGGAAATTGCTGTGGAGGGGCTTGGGGGTGAGAAGCATCTGAAATACTATGATCCTTCATACAGGCGTGTATGAGGAGAAGAAACTCAGTGGCTCCATATGCAGAGCACTTGCAGAAGAGACCTGTTTATTTCCAAAGCCCATGCTTTAGAAGCCCTTTGGGGAGGGAATAAAATGTAGATACACAGCAAATTCTTCCCAATATTTTTGTGGCTTTTTCCTCAGAAAGTGTTGTTAGAGTCAGTGTTGCATATTCAGTAGTTCAACACTAAGTGTGCAGTACTAATGATGTGTGTTTTACAAGATTATTAAGGAGAGGGGAAAATTAGGATGCTTTCATAAAGAAGGAGAGGAGAAGCTCATGAAAAATGATAGAGTAAGGAGCAGTCCCAGAGATTTTAATCCTTAAATCCATAAATATTGGCTGTGAAATGCTGATTTTTCAGGAGGTCTGGTTTTTGTAGTGTTTAAGCTTTGTTCAATTTCCTTCAGGGTTAATTAAAAGATTCCAGCGTGCTGCTGAGCAGAAAGTTGAAACCACTCTCAGGGACACATCCACACCATACTGAATGAGTATTGTTTAGAAAACAAAACAAAAAAAAAGACTCAGTAACTTTGGCAAGTCTTTCTGTTATTTGGACTTACTCCCTGCCACAACCTCTGCATTTAACAGTCGTCAGTATTTCTAGGGCAGGTCTCTATTTCCACTGGATCTGTTGCTCAGTTCACGTATATACTTTTGTGTTGCGAGTTGGTGTGAATTTTGCAACAATTTAAATTAAAAAATGTCATAGGAAATGTCAAACATTAAGTAATCACTCTAAAGAGAAGTGGGCAAGGGCTGTGCAGCATATTTAATTGTGGCAAGTTGGTGAGCAAGTGTAAAATTCTGTGTTCCTAGTACAAGATAGGCAGGGTAGGGTAGATGAAAGTGTGTGAACATGGTTTACAGTCCACTTTTCTGTGTTATTACAACACAACCGTAGTTGTACAGTTGTCTAGGATGTATGGGGTGTTATTTATAATGCCAATATAACTGTATGATTGTCTAAGCACTGAGTCACACCTGAAGCTGTGAACGCCTGTTTAGGCACTGTAAGTACCCAAGAACTGCACATGGAGTGCTGGGCACGGTCGCTGCTGTGACACCAAGGGGTGTCTTATCCACCTTCCAGAAACCTGGGAGCTGCATCCGATTCCCACTAAATGTAGATAATATTTTTGCTGAATGTATCTGGTCTCTACTCATTTGTTGTCTCAGCTTTCTAGGGGATGGAAGAAATTGCTTTTTGCTGCAGTTCACAAGGGTAAAAGTCCAGCATCTGGTCACACATTTGAACATTTACACTGGGATTCAATCTTGTTGATGTCTGCTGGCAGTGGTTTTTCAGCTATATTTATCAAAACTCATTTTCCCCAAGTTATATCCTCTTGGCTCTGATGTGTTGTCCATGTGGTGTTGCTGGTTAGTAGGGCACCCAGTTGGACAGAGCAAGTTGGAAGAAATCCTTTGTATTTTCTTGGTTATTTTCAAAGCCCATACAGAATTTCACACCTTTTAGTCACTATTTACCTGATGGGAAAGATCATTACAGAACAAGACTGCTGGTTTTGGCTGACTTCAGCCAGTTGCAGATGTTCCTCTAGACCGATGCCCAGAGGATCCTCCACATCTCCAAAGAGGATTGGCAAGGGCATGTTTGCTGCACATGCCTCGGGCTGCTTGGTGTGCTTTACGCTTGCTGTGAGCACCTCACCTTGCCAGCAATGAAACACTGATATGTTCTGGGCTTGAATACAACTTGAAATTGTTCTTTGTGAGCTACTTTATAGAAGTCAGTTCCCATTACATGATGAGTTCCTTAATGTTGCCCATCTGTTTCCTCAGCATCTCCTCCTATCTCTGACCACCCTGGTGGTCTCCACTGCACCATGCTCTAGTATATCCATGTCTGTCTTGTACTGATGAACCCAAAACTGGCCATGGCCCTCTGGATGTGCTCACACAAGGATCATTTATGCTCCAGTGCTGACTGGGTGGTGGTTGGTACGGCCCACTGTGGGGTTGCCCTCTCTCCCAGAGGAAACTTTGCTAACAATGTCTGGGCTAACTGGTGCATTTGATCTCAATGTGTCTATCTTTTATTGAGTACAGTGTTTATTATGTATTTTATTATTTTATCATCAACTATCTTATTTATGACATTTATTTGTGTGGTTATTTGAATATTTCACAATTTATGTAGCAGTTAAATACTGCTGCTAAACCAAGTACTTAAAGAAACAGTTAAAGCAGGGCTAGATCCACACCTCTGTAAATACACTGCCAGCTTGGTAAACGTGCTTTTCTGAGAAGTTTGAAGGCAATTTGTAAGGCCTTTTCTAGCTAAGCAACTCACACGTGTATCTGAAGCTTTGTATCTTTGGTGTTGTAAACTAATAGCAAAACCCTTGCATGTATACTGTTTAACGAATAGGTAAAATACACAGGTCATGTCTAAACTGAGGAGTTTCCAGAGATTGGTTAATATCAGTAAACATGGGGTGAATCCTGGCAGAATGGCTGGGCCCAGGGCACGGGGACTCGTGGCTGCTTTGGTTATTCCAGCTGCGAGCAGCAAGGCTGGAGGATATATTGTAGCACTGCTTGAGAGTACATGATTTCATTTCTTGTTTTAATGAAAATGGAGAGCCTGAATCAATAAAGAGAAGAGTAGCACAGAAATTGTCTTAGAGGTGAGAGCAGTGGTCCATCAAGTGCAGGACCTTATCTCTGGGAGTGGACAGTGCTGTGGGTTTGTAGAGATCATTTGTTTGGCTTGAATGGGAAAACTGAATTCAATACAACAGGGCATTTTGTCCAGGCAGGTTACATGTCATGTGCCCTGTCCTGCAGGATAAAGATTTCTACTTCTTAGATTCCTTCTTCCATCCTATCAGTAAAGCTGCAGGAGCTTTCCCTGTTTGCTGGAGTGTCCCTGGACAGTCTATGAGATTTGTGCTGTTTGCTTTGGTAGTTGCTCAGGGCAGTTCTGCAGATTATCTGTACATTTCATTAGAAATTGTTTCCTCTGATCTCCTCAATTGATGGCTTTTTAGCTTCATTTGCTGTTGGGATTCTTGTCTGTCTTTTACAGTGTTCTTGAGTTGGTCTAGTAAAAGATATCTCCTTCTACCACATTTGCTTCACTTGTATCTCAGAGCATCAAAGCTGTGTGGCACTCCTGGAGTCCTGGTTGGAGCCTGGCGGAGGTCCTGGGGGACAAGCTGACCGTGAGCCAGCACTGTGTCCCCACAGCAAAGGTGGCCAGCAGCCTCTGGAGCTGCACTAGGCAGAGCATCGCGGGCAGGTTGAGAGTGGTGATGCTTCTCCTTTGCCCAGCACTGGTGAGACATCCGCAGTGCTGTGTCTGGCACTGGGCTCCCTGGTACAGGAGAGAGGGGGGCTTACTGAACTGAGTTCACTGAAGATCCATGATGAATATTAAGCTATTAGAGCATCTGACAGACAGGGAGAGATTGAGAGCTGGGACTGGACAGCCTGCAGCAGAGAAGGCTCAGAGGGATCTTATCAGTGTGTATAAATACCTGGTGGGGGTGACTAGAGGTGATAGAGACAGGTTCTTCTCAGCAGTGTCCAGTGACAGGACAAGGGGCAATTGGCACAAATTGAAATACAAGAAATTCCACTTAAATATAAGAAAACAAATTTGCTGGGGGGGTGGGGGTTGGGGGGCGTGACTGAACACTGGAACAGGCTGCCCGAATGGACTGTGGAGTCTCCATTCTTGGAGATACTTAAAACCCAGCTGGACACAGTCCTGAGCAACCTGCTTTAGTTAACCTTTGAGGAGTGGACTGGATGAGTCAATCTTCTAAGGTCCCTTCCGTTCTCATCCACACTCTGGGATTACTGCCACTTTAAAAACCTAATGATGTAGGGACTTGGGGGTATTAAGGAAGAAACACTGAGGGCTCAGTGTGGACCAAACGCCAATAAAGCTGAAAGGAGTGCTTAGTCCTCTCTTAGTACTTTAGCAGTTAGTGCTTTGATACAAAACTAAGATGGGCTTGAGAAGTTCAAGTTGCTTGTATATCCTGCAGCTTGTATACCCTCCAGCAAACATAAGTAATAAAACAATAAATGAGTTAGGGGTAAAAAAACCTAAACCACAACAATATAAAAAGGCAGAGGGCCAGCAGAGCAGCTAATGCACACACAAATGCATCTCTGGTTTCAACTAGCTACAGAAATAGAGATTGTTCATGTTTTTTTTACAGTCTGCAGCAAATCATGACCAAATTTGTGGCTAGAATCAGCCATTTCCATATTCGTCATGGAAACGTTCGGATTAGCAGATTGCTAAAGGAGGGGGATTTCTTGTTTTGACTGCTTTCCGTACCTTCTCGGCAGTGTGTGGTAGGGATGGGTTCACTGTTGTCTGGGGGCAAATTCAATCATGTTAGAAAAGGAAAATCAAGCAGTAAAGGATTATCTATATTTGCTTTTATTTGTTTAACCTTCTGCCCCCAAATGGAAGTGAAATATAAGTTAAATATTTCTCATTACCCGAATCTTGTTGGCCCTATTGCTACTGGCCCCAGCTCTCACCCTGAATTCACCAGCAGAAAGCAGCACCACTTTCAGTAGGGAATCTGAGTCTGTTGAATATGAGAAATCATATTTTGATCCAATACCACCCAAACCTAAACTATCAAGGGGAGCCTGGTGCAATTTCTCAATTTTGCAGAAGCTAGCAGCAGGAATTCACTCTGCTTAAAATATCCGTTGTGCCGTTTTTATAGCGACCAATCCCCAGACTTTGTTTTGAAGGAAAGTTTGCTTTGAGATGGCTTCTTGTCCAAAAGCATCAGATTTTGTGTCCAACCAGCTATATTTTCAAATGGTTTACTTTGAGGAAACCGTTCAATGCTACTTGACTTCTCAGTCTCCATAAGACTGACTGACTTGAGCTCCTAACATTGGCAGTCATCACTGTGCCCTTCCAGTTCTTCGTGCTGGAACGATCTGCTGCTCTGCTCAAAAGGAGAAAAAGTGTCTCAGTAGTGTTTCAGAGAATTGATCCTGTGCAGCCCTAGACTTACAGCTTCAGAATGGAGATGATAGATTTGGGCAGGGGAGCTGCCCCGATATTTACTTTGCCTAGTATGTACTTTTGCAAAATAACTTTTATAAGCTGCTTTATGGCAGCTTAATTCTCAATAGGCCTTTGAAATTCATCTGGGAGGAGCAACAGACTTGCCTTTATCCTGCAAAAATCTGTTCAGGTTTGGCAGAAAGAAAAGCTTTGAAAGTTGCCCTTCTCTTGCTTCTGCTCCTCAGAGAAACTTGACAGCCTGCTACAGTTGTGATAGAATGTGTGTTTCCTAAAAGCTTGGACTGTGCAGCTCTGTGTCCCGGGTGTTCTGTTAATAGACAGAAGATTTCCATTCCCCACTCGTTTTCCTTCTAGAGCAAGGAGAGTATCCTTCCCCCTGGCTGGAGACCTGAGCCTGCAGGTGTTCAGGTGCATAGAAGTAATGGCAGGTTTGGTTTCTTCTGGCTGTGCTCAAGGACCAATCCATGGCACTAATGTCTCATTTTCTCTCCCTGGTCCTTCCTATTCGTCAGCTGACGCAGTCTGGCAGGTCAGGTGCGTGGTCAGCTGCCTGCACTGAAAACTGAGGGTTTTACAGGCTGTGTTTTCTAGGGAATTGTCTTTGCTGGTCTGTACACCTGTTACACTCGGCCGCCAAACCACTTGATGGAAGTACCCAATCTGACGCAATTTTGAAAAATTATGATGACCAGTAAGTGTTTGTCAGAATATGCCACTTTGAGTGAAACACTTTGGTTTCTCCACAGTGCAAAGAGGTGTGTGGGAGGCTGCTCAGCCTCATGGTAGCCAAACATCCCACCAAGTGGCTAGGAGGCACCTGCGATGGGTGGCACAGAGCAGTGGGAGCTGTTTGCACCCTGCTTCCCTGTGTTCTCAGCAACCCTGTGTCAGAGCTCACAGGGCTTGCTTAGAGGTGGGTAGGACTTAAGGACTTGTGACTGCTTCTGTTCCCCACTCCCCCAGCTTTCAGACAAAATTTCTTAAGCTCCTGTGCTGTTGCTCACTAAATTCCTTCCTTTGCCTCTTGCTTTGTTTCCTGCTTTCTTCCCTGTAAACCCAGCTCCTGGCAGTGAGGCAGAGGGATCTCAAATACTTGGTCTTAAGAGTGGATAGCAGCGATTAAATTCAAGTAAGCTATGGGTGTTCCCGAGTGCTTCCCACAGGCATATGGCACCTGCCTGAACAGCTGTAGTCAGAGCTGGCTTGGAGGTTTGGAATAAAGAAAAATCAATGGGAGAAAGTACGCTCCATAGTGTGTGTTATGCCACGTAGCATTAGCACACGTGTGTGCTTATTTCCTGCCCTGGGGTATAGGCACTACGTGCCACCCCACATCCACACAGAGCTGTGAAATCCCATCACAAAAGAGGTGATTAGAAACTTCAGGTTTTGTGCCGGTACGCTGCAGTGCTTTGAAGTGTCTTTTTGTTTCACAGTAATCCAAAAGGGTAAACCAGAAAGTATTTTCCAACTTGTGATTTCCAGCCTTGGCAGTCTTCAAGCCTTTATTATCATCAGCTCTTCCAGAGCAATTACTGGATATTTGATGTTTGGAATTGGCCCTAGGAAGCACTTGGATATTTGCAACTAAAGTTATTTAACACTCTACATGTGAAAAGCTTGAAACTTTTAGCAGAGATTTTGGGCAGTTCCCAGTTTTACAGTTGTTAATGTCACCAAATATGTACACAGGGGTCAGTTAGGGTTGTATAAATTTTTTGATGAAAAAGTTACCTATAAAAAAGCAGACCGTGGTCAGCCAAAGCTGACAGCCTGGCCGTGCTCCAGGGGGTAGGTTTAAGGAAGATGTGAACACTGGGTAACAGAGCCATCCTTTCCTGGCAGAGCTCTGCTACATCTGTTTGGCTTTCCTCAATCCAAACATTACTTTCTTGACATATTCAACAAGCACAGCTCTTCACACACACCAGTGTTTGCTTTTCTCTTGCTCCCTGAAACCCCTCCTCCCTGCAAACTCATTCTGTGGGCGGCCAGTGTGGAAGTGCCCAGAATTTCCATAGATGGCCACAGCTATGGTATCTAAAAGCCAACGGGTAGGCACAGGATGTTTTATATTGTGGCTGAGAACAGCTAATGGAGCACATGATTGTGAGGATACATGTTGTGCTGCTGGAGGCAGGTTTCCAGGAAACCCAAGAGACGCCTGCATCGTTCTGCTGAAGGGTCCTTACTGGAAAGGGAGAGCGTGTCACCTTGGAAGGGGGGAGACGAATTACAGTGTGCCAGAGACCGGTACTGAGCATCAGGGGCTTTTAGTGCTCTGACAAAACAAATGTTTCTGCCTGTCAAATTTATATGATTATTATTATTACATGGACAAAACAAGCCACGTTAACAAGATTTAGCCAGTTAGAGCACGGTTTCAGGAGCAGAGCTCAAATGTTTTGATAACAAGTCTAACTTTGCCTGCCTGCAGCTCAGTGCTGAGCTTCCAGGTATGTTTTCCCAGGCTAGTGTGACTTTCTTCTAGTGAGTGACGCTACACACAAACCCCATTATCTATCAGCCAAAAACCTCATTTAGCACATCAAACTACATGAGCTGAGGCTTGCCCTCTGTAGGGTATGCACTGAGCCCTGGGAAGGGTAATGCTGTTAGCTTCCCGCCTGCAAAGTGTCAGGACCAACACAGCATCTGTGGGGAAGGACAATTTCTCTCAAGGAAACAGTTTCATCCCATGTAGGTGAACCCCATGACACAGTAGTGAGCATCAGAATCCCTTTGTGCTCTTAATTCTCACAGTTCAAGGCATGTGTGCGTGGCTGTCTGAGCTGGGAAAAGTGCATGAAAATTAAAAATGGGAAGCAGGAAACTTTTGTGTCAGTGCAGCGAGGATTGCTGCCTGCTAATACTAATAAGCCAGTGTAATTGAATTGGCAGACTAATTTACATAATTTACTGGGAGAGTCAGACGTGACCCCAAACTGTGATAATGGTGCCCCGGGAATTGGAAGCATGTCCTTGTGTGGATCTGAATCCCTGTAATGTGGTGTTTCTTTTTATCTAGTATTTTAACATGTGAGCTGACAGAAGGTCTAGTTTGCAGTCCTGTGCATACAGAATTAGCCAGGCTGCAGACAGCTCGACAAAGAGCTGCATTAGGGCATGAGGAACACCCTGCCTGGGTGGACATTCTTATGTACCAAATGATGGGCAAAGGTAAGCGTGTGCAGTTGTACAAAGGAAATCTGGTCCCACAGGGTCCGTTCCTGTTTGTGTAGGCAGCAACCAGACCTGCCCACAGAGCAAGTTTGGTGCTGGGACAGAAAGCCAACCAGAGACTGATTTTTCAGGAAAGAGCCTGTCATTTCCAGGGCTTTAAGGCATCAAAATGGCTATTTTACAATAGCAATTTGGAATCCTCTACTTGGCAGGAGTTGAGGACATCAGAGTTGAGCTACTTCCCTGTCAGTTCTAACCACCTCCGTGATGGAATGCTAGGCTGCACGTGGCTCACCACAGCCTCCAAGGAAAGTATGATGTCAAACAAAAGGAATTTTCTCATCAGGCAATTTCTAGGCAATGCCATCAGCTATAGCATTTCACATGGCTACATGTGCATTATTTTTAGCTGATGCTGCCTTTTCTCTTTGCTCTGTCCTGACTAAGGGTGGAGGTAAAGTCCTTGGAGTTCAGGAAATCAGAGAGCTGGGTGTTTTCCTCGGGTGCTGGTTGTTGCTGCTGCTCAGCAATGCACCAGAGAGCACACAGCCATGTGCCAGTTTGGATGTTATCCATGGCCCAGCTCAGGTCTAGGTGAACGGTGTGTAAGTTAAACATGGTGCTCTATCTGTTGCAGCAAATGAACTCTCATGTTGTGCGTACTACTGGTTTGTAAAACCTACAAAGCAAGTTAGTTGTTAGACTAAAAGTTTTGTCTGAACCTGAAACTTTTTATTTCCCATGAGAGGTTTGTGAGGTGTTTTGGAAACATTGGAAACACTCTGACTTGTGACAAAATACATTCCATCTCTTGTGGTGTTTGCAGCAAAACTTAGTCCCTTGAGAGTTGTTGCTTGGAAATTATTGATAATGGGGGATTAGCTGGTAAATGTTCTTAATCTCCAGATCAAAACCAGACAGGCAATTGTTAGAAGTTACTGGGGTGTGAAGTTATCAACACAACCCCATGATCCCCATGCTGACTGTGATGTCTCAGGCTCTGATCACTCAGAAAATGCAAAGCTTCCCCCTTTCTGCCTTGGCTGCTTCCCCTTCACCATGCTGATGCTTTTACCTCGCTTTCTGCTTGGCTCCAGCAGTGCTGGAGACAAGGCCAAATTCATGGCCCCGGCAGAGCTGGGAAGCACATGGACAGCTTTGCTTCCCTGCTTTAGTGTTGCTTCTGGCATTTCTGAAGGATGTGTTTCTGCTTGGAGACTAGTGCCCTATGATGCTCAGTAGAGTTGATGGTCAAGATTTGTTGGTTAATAACCCTGAATTGTGTGTGAAAAACAGCTGAACAAATACAAGAGGCACATGCATATCTGGCAATGTGTTCCACCAGCAAGAATGTTACAAAGTCTACCGAGTTCTTGAAAGAACAAAAGGGAAGGAGTGAGCCTTTCATCATCTGGCTGTGTTTCTGTGAAGTGGTGCTTCCCTGCAGAAGCCTGCACAGATCATGCTCATCTACTTAATGGGTGTGTTTCTGCCCTCTTAATCATTAACATAAACCCATCTGTTTAAAGAGCTTTGTTTCTCTATAAATTAAACTCCTGAGGAAAGATGAGGTGGGGACGATGCCACAGGAGATCTGATTTTGTCTGTGCTTTCCCTGTGACCTGGTGCAAGGTGTCAGGTCTGTGTCTCTACAGCACCCACTACTCTTTGAGTGTGCTGGTCTGCGTGTGTTTCAGGAAGGTGATGCTGCCAATCTGCAGAGCATCATTCCTTTTGGTCACCCCTCCCAGCCAGATCTGTTACAGTTGCAGAGGGTTTTTTTTTCCCCAAGTTAATTGCTTGTCACTTGCCTACTTGCTGTGATTTAGTTTTATTGTATTTTGTTAAGCATTATGAGATAGATCCCAACCACGTGAGATTCAGGAGAGTGGGAGGTCAAAACTGAGACATCATTATTCATGCTGTGAGTGTTGTTTTCCTGTGTCAGACAGCACAGAGACCACCCTGCCAAGTACCACACAAGGTAGGCGTTGTGCATGTGGACTTGCTGTGGACAGGGTGTTAGGCTCAGGAGCTCCAGGCGGCTGTTGCCAGTGGCAAAAAGCAAGAATGACATTAAGCAGCTCATCTGCCACAGCATTCACCTGCAGAAGCTTTCCTCTGTGGAGCAACACTCCTGGTTTCAGTCAACTAACAGTCATTGATGTTATGTGGCAGTGACAGGATGGCTGGAATAACAGGGGCCACTTTTGAAGACCATGTTCCAGAGTCACTGTCTGCTCCAGTGTCACCACCTGCTTTGCTTTCTGTAAGCAACTAGTAGATTTGATGCTGGTAGTTTCCTGGTTGTGCTGACAATGCTGTGAATAGGCTACGTGATGCTGAGATATCTACAGGTGTAGGTCACATCCCAACGTGGACAGGCAAATGCTTGTTCCACATCCCCATCTGCACCTCTTGGATTTAGGAACACTCTTACTGGATATGTGGACAGAAGAGAATGAACCAGTATTATTCTTTGGGGTTGAAGGAGCTCATGACAGTGTGGTGGCTCTTGTAATACTGGTGGATTAAACAACATTGCAGTGCAATATATTGGTCATCTACCATTGCTACCTGTCAGATGTGGTAAGGGCCTGCACTCTTCAGTACTAGATCTGGATGCCCTCAAGGGTGGATAAGAGAAGCTTCCGTACCACATTTTGTAGCTGGAAGAGCTGCCTGTTGCACAGAAGGGATTTCTGCCAGTGATGTTTTGAGATCAGGACAGTGGATGAAGGGCGCCAGCGAGAACATTTGCGGCCATCAGCCAGAGAAAATGTTTGAGTGTGTCCTTTGCCTGGTGTGAGAATGTGCAGAGAAAGCTGGGAACCCACAGAGGGTGACTGGGCCACATATGCATGAAAATCAACATCACCTTCCTGAGACTGCTCTGTGTTGTTTACCATATGATATTGTTCAGAGTGAACAGAATTCAGCAGTAACTGCTCAAACCCATATGTTTTAAATTCCCTGTGCATTTTGAAATGTGTCCTTATTCTGACTGTGGGCAGTGTACCCTCAGTCAAGTTGAAACGACCTCAAGCTACAGGGCGAACTAATGTACTTTTTCTATTTTCCTCCTATTCTCTGATTTTTCTGATTCTGATCTTTCAGGAAACAGCATTTTGAATTTTAACCTGTTTGCTGCTATGAAAGGTGGTGTGAAGGATCCTGCAGTGGGGAGAGAGCAGCCCAGAGAGAGATGGAGGTGTCAGTGTCTGTGCTGGAAAAGACAGCAGAGTATGACTTTAATTATAACAAAGTTAACATTAAGGTGTTTCTAGGTCTGTTTCCTAGAGAACAACGCATTACTTAACAGAATATTTCTTGTACTAGTAAGAGAACCTCAAACTGATTTGCATTTCATCGTCCACATAAATGTGGAGAGACACTGCCAAAAGTGTCTCTTTTCCTCCTCTGTTTTTGTTGTAAGCATTCCAGAAATGGAGCAAAACGTTGTGCTGTGTGGTTCTTTGTTTCATGCATATGCATTTCTGGGTCACACACTCCTGGAGCATGCAGCCCAGTGCACATGCCTGGAGTCTCGGCAGCCTTGTGTAGCTTTGAAGCGGAGAACCTAAAGCATAAGTAAGACATTTGCAGAGTTAGAGAATTTAGAGCAACAACAGGAGAGATCTTAAATTCCTGTAAATAAATGCAGTCTCAAAAGCAGAGATTAGTTTTCTGCTGCTTTCTGCTTCCATCTTAGGGATGTTTATTGGACTGCAAGAGGAAAGGAGATATTTATGGAATGAACCTTCTCACAAATGTGAGGAAAATCACTTGTGTTACTGTTTTCTGTTGATGTTCACTCTAATGCAGTTTGCTGTTGACATCATATTACAGAAGGGATTTATTGTCGACCAGTCTTGGGTGCTAAACGTGTTGACATGTGCCACTGTAAGGGAACACTGTAAATAATTGAGCTTTATTTTTGCAGCATTCTAATGAGTCACCCTTAACACCTCATGAAGCAGGCATGTGGATTTGCAAAATCCAGTCCCCAACACCTCCTTGCTTCCCAGCTGGAAGACATGCAGGATTCTCAATTCAAACATCTCAACCTGGCACGTGTCTTGATTTCCCTCAGCCTCAGCTTTTAAATTCCAGCAAGTATAGGAAGAATGTTCACCTGCCTTTTACAGCATCCTCTGAGTCTAGGAGAAAAGTTTGAAGGCGTGAACTAATTGCCCAGGAACTTACCAAGTGTTGTCAACCCTGATTCAGCCTGGCAAGTTTGGGGCTGGCTCTGCTGCTGCTGCAGCTCTGTTCAGCAAGTCCCTTCCCACGTATTCTGGACTTCCCACTTTGGAATTGGGGGTGGGCAGGGAGAGGAAGAACACTGCAGGTTTGTTTACAGGCTCCTGTTCCCCTTGGTGGCAATAACCTACTTAAAGGAGGGGAAGCAAAGTCTCAGTCTGCAGCTTCCTCCAAGGGTTTGTAGTAAGCCTGTGGTGCAGAGGAGTGGCTGCAGCCCCTGCCCACACTGGCTGTGCTCCTGCTGCCACCCCCCCATGCCCCACCACAGAGGGGCTGTTGCCCTCTAGTAGGGTGTGTGGGGCTCCACACATCTCATTTTTCAGGGTGTTGCAACGACAGTAGCTGGAGAGTAAGGCAGAGGTTTGTCTAACAACAAATGGCATGGTCTTGTTCTCTAGGTAGAAACACATTTTGTTGAACAGCTTCCCCTCTAGCAGCCTCTTTTAAAGCCAAATAGGACATGCCCTCCTACATAAGGGTGGCAAGCAGAAGTAGGACAGGGGTTTGGCCTTTTGAGCTATTAATACAGATCACAAAAAAAGTACCAAAAGATACAGAAACTTTAAAAAATATGAGGAAACTTTGGAGATAATTGCTTTTTTTTTTTTTTTTTTTTTATTGCATCTAATACTGTATTTGGTATAAAACACAAAGCCTGTTTTGATACCTTCCTTCCCTGGTGGACAAGAGGGCACAAAGGAGAATCCAAATGCACTCTTGATCAAAACTTCTTGAACCCTGCATGTCTCTCCTTTTTTTTTTTTTTTTTTTTTCTCTCCCCTCTCCCTGAAAAAGGTACTGTTCAAAAAGATATTTTTCATTTCTAAAGCCTAAAGAGAAAAGAAAATGTGGCCAACCCATCTGAGCACACACTGCTACTGTCTTCTGAAGGAGTTTTAGCAAGTGTGTGGGATGATAAATCCCCCAACATCAGCCTTGGCACCTGTGCAGGGCTGAAGAGGAATACGGCTTTACTCTTAGGTATCCATTTTCTCCCACATGAGGCACTGATCATCATATCAGCTGTTTTAAAAGAGCTCCTGCATGTACAGTGTCTATATGATTTACAGTATGACTTAAATATCTGTAGATAGCAGCTGTCCAAGGAATTTTGTCTACCATGACATGCATGTTATATTGTAAATGTATCTGTAATTGTTGTCTTCCACTGAAGGATCCACAAAACTTAAAATATTTTCAGTAATTAGCTCTATTGTCAGCTAGGAAAGTGGGAGGGAGCCAGTGTTTTGGCAAGTGACAAGCAAATAGGATATCATCAAAAGCCAAGTGTTGGAGTCATTAAATCCAGTAGCAGCAGATACTCGGAGTCAAGTTCAGCAGTGACATTTTAGCTGGTGAAGGCAGCTGTGCTGCACACATGCATGAAATGCATGTTGCTGCTCCTCAGAGAAAAAAGCTTTGAACTAGACCTTGCAGGAAAAGCCGAGGGGTTTGGTGCTGCCCAAAGCATCTGGCAAGTGTTTCTAGAGGGTCGGCTTTTCAGTCCATTCATTGCCTGGGCAAATTGCATTATAGAAAAAAAGTCATTAAACCACTAAATGAAATCTATTTTGAATTTGTCCAGTATCTAACCAGTGAGAAGACGCTGACAGGACTTCTGCCCTGCTTCTTTGTACCTACCCAGATCTCCTCTAAGAGCTCCCAGCCCTGCTCTTTTCTCACTTGCCCTCCACGGGATCAGTGCCACTTCATTACCGCCCCTGCTCTTCCATCCTGGTGTTGCAGGCTTTGGCAGTTTGCCGTATGGGTGAACACGCTGAAAGTTGTTGGCTTTCCCTGCTGACTTTAAGATATATGTAGGGCCATCATACCTACAGATGGTTTGCTGTTTTCATGTATGGTTTGTGCCAAATGCAATCGTGGTCTATGCTTCATAAATAATTGTGGTATCAATTGTAGACTGCCTCCATGAGCAGATGATAACTTGGTATCCCTAACTATGGGTACATAGCAGTGCTGTGGTCAACATGCTATAGAGAAAGCCTCCCGAAGGACAGGAGATATGGACACACCTTTTCCCTTGTTGCTTGCCAAATTCATGCATCCATACTGGCATGAGGTGAGCTCCCTGGTACCACTGCAAGGCTGGCAAGATTGTTGTGTATACAGCTCAGAAAGCTGCTTGTGTTTTGACAGATTAATGAATTAAAGTTATAAAGTCAAAAGCAAGTGTTGTTTGTTTAAAAAAACCCTATTGCCTTCAGCCAAAGATCTTGTCTATCTGTAATACAGCCTTTGTGGTGACAGGCTTTTTAAAACTTTGTCCTCGTTTGTTCTAGCTTTTTCTTTCTTTTTTTTTTTTTTTTTTTTTTATTTTAATCAAGCATAGCAGGTGTAGGAGTGATTGATACTGAGAAAAATTTGCCACTACTCAACCTCAGAAGGATGTGTCCTATCTCTGAGTATTCCACTTCCCCTTTTCATCCTTTCAAATAAGCAGATTAGATTTTGCCTGAACTCAAACTATTAAGCCTTCAAAAGATGAAGGTTCACTTTATTAATCTCTTAAAAAGAAATTCAAGGTCTAGTCCTAACTCCTACTTTGTGTGATGAGCTGTCCTCACTGTTTCAATACTTCCAGAGGTTCAGGGAAAAGTAAAACAAAAAAAAATTAAAAATCAGGGAATGAGGTTTTCGCCCTTGGCAAAATGCATTTTTTACTCCCTTGCTGCCATGCCCAGAGCTATCCTGCCTTGGGAAGCCATGGTAGGGAGCCAGGACTGAAATGATTGAGAAAAGTGGTCAAGAAATTCCAGCCCAGTGTTTTCTCAGGATAGATTGGCATGGGCTGAAGGAACATGGTGTGGCAGGTGCAGCCACCCCCAGCAGAGAAAACAAAGCAAACTGTGTGTGTCAGAGCAGTTTAGCACAGTCCATTTTTGATGCCCCAGCCATTAAGCTGCACCTTCCAGTGCTTAACTGGGGCCTTGGGGTCTGGACCCCTTAGTAAACAGGCTCAGGATCTGTGCTTATCTGTTTTGTCTGGGCTTGTGCCATCAACCAATAAGAATGACCACAGTGCCCCTCAACTAGGGTATAAATGAGGTCCTACCTTAAGAGCCAGAGGAGTTGGTGGTTCACAGAGCAGCAGGTCTGGCAGCTGGACTCTCCCCTCGGACATGCCATCCAGGGATACTTCCATGGATTGAGTGAGTCTCCTGGATTGAGTGAGCCTTGCTCCCCCTTTGAGTGCATGGTATCTTGGGCACTCTGGTGTGGGAGGTTTCCTCTTTGAGTGAGTGTGTGCCCATTTTGGTTCATTTTTCTTTAAGGTTTAGGAATTAGTTGTGTAGTAGTTAATTCCCTACAGATATCTTAACTGGTATTTGGTCAGAAGGAGTTCTGGGCAGCTTTTGGTTGCAATAAACCCCATTTTGGATGGCGGCTGCTGTTTGCTTTGTGGGTGCCTCTGTGACACATGGTAAGGGGTTAGGGTGCTCATGAAAATTAATTGAGAATGAACTGCCCCTATGTGAACACAAGTGTATGAGTCAGTGACTGGAGCCCGTGTGTTTATTTTTTGAGGTATGACATTAATCTCTTGCTAGGACAGTCAAGATTGCCTTGCCAGGGTTTATATGTGTTTGTAAGTTTAAATACAGTATAACAAACAAGTTGCTATACAAAGCCAGCTTAGTCTCTTTTTTTGTTTGTTTGTTTGAGTTTTTGGTGGTTTTTTTGTTTTTTGGGTTTTTTTGTGGATACATGCAAATTTGCTCCAAGGAAGAATTATCTTTTTTCCTATTAAAAAAATGGTATTAATTTCTAGTATTGACACTGTTCCTGTATGTTCCCCAGCCTTAGTCAAGGGAATGCTTATTTGATATGAATCTGTGAAAGGAAAATACAGAAAGAAAAGGATGGGGGAGGGAGAAGGAGTGAAGTTGATAACATTATCAAGACAGCAAAGGGAATGCAAAGATTTATCTAGCTCAGACAAGAAAAGACAGGGAAGCAATTTGCTTCTGTTGAAGAAAGCTGTAAAAGTGTGCAGGTGGGTAGGACATGTCTCTGAGCATCAGTGCAAGCTTTTGGATCGTGTCCTATTAACCCATATCTTTTAAAGCTGCTCTGAGATTTCAGCTGGAGAAGGGTGTGCCCCCTCTGATGGGTGTTTTGTTTATTCTTACTATTCACGCTGCATTATTCTTAGTGCTTTGTCTCATGCACCAGAAGCAAGGAACTTCCTGGAAAGACAGTTGACCAATGCAGCACCGATGTAAAGAGAGTCTCAATCTCAGAAACCTTGAGGTCTATCTATTATTGTCACAAACCAAGTGAGATGGACAGGTGGGGACAGTGACTGATGGCATCAGCAGCTGCCTGGGCACAGAATGACCTGCGGTCCTTCTGAATGCTAATCTCTTTTCCTTTTTTCTTTTGATGATAAAGTATGGCTATAATTTACAGGGAAAAATTAACTCATGTTATACAGCCTATCCTTAGGCTAGTGCAATAAAAGATTCCCTGTAATCCAGATCCCTCAGCTGTGGAGCATGGCTTCTGTAGCTTATCTTCAGCGCGGCATCAACGGACTCGTGAGTTCTATCTTTGGCACTGGAGGAGGGGAGGAGTTGGTCTCTGAGAGCTGAAACGGGATAAAAAGCTGTCCATGGGCTGGTCTCTGTGCTCAGGGTATTACTGAAGGCTTTGTGCAGGCTGGCTGAAATAACTCCAGAAGCAGCAGGTGCCAGAGTTGACACCACATAGCCAGTTTGGAAGGGGTTAGGTTGGGAACTGTGAAGGGTGATGTTTCCCACCTATGGGAAGAGAACAGGATCTTAGATGTTGCAGACTGGCAACACAGAAGCGTAGGCATTAACATTCCTCCTCAATTCAACTGACTCCTGGTGTCCTCCATACATCTCTTTTAATCTTATTTTGTTCTTGCCCAAAGTCTCAAAGGTGAGACAAGTCAACGAGGACTTGCTGGGGTAGTGGTGAAGAGTTCCCTGCCCTCCACTGCTGCTACTTCATTTCCTTCCAGTGCACCTTACTCAAGATGCAGCACGGTTCTCTTAAACAGTGAAGTTTCAGAGATGTATACCTAAAAATTGTGACTTGCTCGGCTTGATATGCAGTGTGTGCAGCACTGTTTCCCTCCTTTTAGTGTTCCCCACCCAACTGGAGGAGCAGCACAGTCCAAGAAACCAGGGAACCTCTTCAGCAGTTCAAACTAAGACAAGTATTTCAGTCATGAAATCTCACTTTTTTTTTTTTTCTTCTCCATAAAGCTGAAAAAATAACTAGAGGAAACTTCTCTCTAGTTGTTGTAGAGGGTGACAGGGTTATGGCACTGTCTGCGTAGACACAGGGAATGAATGGGTCACGGGCTGGTAAAACAGCATTTCGTGTGGTGGGATGTTTGCTGTGGCAAATGCTCAGTGTCACCCTTCAGGTGGGGCTTTGTAGTTTGTTGGTATTTTTGTGCTTCTTTGTTTTGTTTGGGGGTTTTTGGTGTGTTGGGTTTTTTTTGGGTTTTTTTTTTTTTTTTTTACAGGATTGGTGAGCTTGTCTCTGCATAGGGCATCTCTGAAGGCAAACTTTAAGGCTTTAACAAAGCACTTTTTAGTCTTCTAGCTTCAAAATTGCTGTATTTTGAGCAATAAAAGGGCCCTGGTAAAGAAGTTATTCAAGATGCAAATTCTGTCAATGTGCTGTCCTACTGCCAAAACTTCTGAGATGGTCTGCAGGTGGTTTTGCACTGATTATTTTAATTGTTTCTTAATTTTCAGCCTCCTGCTCTTTACTAAACCCTTCTTTCAAAATGTTTGCTTTTCCTGCATGTGACTCTCCTCTATTTCTTCCCTTTGGTATCCCTGATCTTCTCTCCTTTCTCTGGATGTTTTGCTGTCTCCTTTTTACCTCTTTCAACCTCTCAGTTCCTGCTGTAAGGGAGGTAACTTGTGACTCTTCCCCCTTGCTCTGATGCTGTGCAGCTGTTTTGGGGAGCAGGGATTCCTTTCAGAGTGGGTGGTTTGGAGGAAAAGGGAAAGAGAAACAGAAAGAGCGATCCCCAGGATCCCACTCCTCAGTGTTCTCCTGGCTTTGGTATTTCTGTTTTCCTTAAAGCAATCATCAAAACTGTTGCAAAGTCTTTCTGACCCTACTGGCACTTGACATTCCCGTTGTGGACAATATCAAGTAGGTTTGAGGCACTCTAAACCTGACCAGCACTTTACAGATGTCTGTGGTAACTCCTGCATTTCCCTTTTATGCCAAACTTCTCCTTGCTTATATTTTTGCCCTTGCTTCCTTCCACACATTGCCTCTGTGCAGTCTTCAGATGCTTCTACCTTTGACTTTTTGCAGATCTGGTTTCTTTCTCACTGCAGGAGCCCTGTTTTTTAATGGGATTGTAAGTATTTAACAAAACAAACCCAGTAATTTCCTCAAAATTAATTCCTTCTGCAAACCTGCCTCTGTGATAACCTGTTGAAAAGCATTTTCTACACTGCTTGAGTTTTGAACACTGGGCCATCCAGGAGGGAGTCAGCTGTGTGCCAGTGCAAAGCCTTTGGATCACTTAAACACCACAAAGGGGCTTTGTGTTTGGTGTAAAAGCTTTGTACTCTGTTTTTTTTTGGTGGGGGGCTGGATTTTATCCTTAATGAGCATTTTGTAAACATACCCTTCTGACTTGGTCTAAAACCACAGCCGAGGGGCTTGGTGTTCTTGCCTTGTACAGGATTGGACAAATTAATTCTCCATAAATACAATGTAATCACTCATGGCATTGACATTTCCCATACTAATGATTAATTCCTTAATTTTACAGTTTCTTACATGCCTAATATATCATTCTGAATGCGAGAGACACTTTTCCTTTTGACTTACCACATTGGCTTGTGATGTTAAGAGATGACATCCGGCCTAAGAATTGTTCTGTGCTGCTTGTGTCCAGTTTCTGTAACATGGGGACACCGAGTGACATTGTGTATCTTCCTGCTCTTCATGTTAAACATCAGTGACTCCTGTGTGTTTGACTGGGTGTTGTAAGTACAAAGACAGCAACTTCTAGGTCAGGAAGTCCCTGAGTCACAAACAGCTGGAACCTGGGAGACATTACCTATTTATTTCCCTTGTTCCTAGGCTCTTTCCAAAGCATTTCACATCCTTATTGCTGTCTGATGTAGTGTGTATGTTCCTATGTAATTTTTTTTTCTTCTGAACGGGATTTCAGTGTTTCCTCCAAAAGCAGTGCAAGTAGTTTGGCATATTCCAAATGTCAGGAAGAAAAATGTTCCACTGGTGTCAGGGGCGGTTTGGATAAGACACCTATGCTTCAGTGCTCCTAAACTTGCTTTGTAAATAATAGTAGAATATCTAGAAGACTTGCAATTTGTTGGCTAAACCTTGTGAGTGCAACTGGGAAACACTGAGAAACTTAATGGTGTATTTAGTCATCCAAAAGATGCAGCCTTTGAAGCAGGTTTGTGGTGCTTTTAGATGGGTTGCAAGTGCACAAACCTTCTGCATTTGGGATCCTGTGGCCTGTACCGGGGCAAACCTGAAGGCTGAAACATAAGGGTAGGTGGGTGTAAGTATCACTGCCATGATTTTGAATTCTACCAAGAACTAGAGTCCTTCAGAAACTTCAGTGCTGGCAAATTCACAGGCAGTAGCAGCAGCGATGGTATCTGCAATTATTCGAAGCTTTAGAGATGTGTAATGAAGGTTGTTTGGTTTGGTTTTTTCTATGTAATTTGTGTTGCACAGTGACAGTGATACCTTTTCCTGCCTCTAATAATTTTTTTTTATTTTTCATAAAGTAATTGTAATTGTACATCTCTATAGGAGAATCAAAGGTTGGTTGTGTCAGGGGAGCCCAGGGAAATGCCACTTGTGTTGCTGCCGGTGGAGTTTAACTCCTGGAACCTGGACTACGTGTAAGAAGCCACTTGCTGCTTAGTCCCCCTTTATTTTTTACCAGTAGCTTTGCACTCCGAGATGGTCCTGAAACTGTGATGCTGATGCCAGCCCACTGGGAAGATGATGGGCTTAGACTGGTGAGCCTGCTGGGCTGCCTCTTACTCCAGCCCTGTTAAAGGGGAACAGGATATGTCGAAACAATTTTTTTTGCCTTTTTGGTAAATGTCTCTTACCTTGTTGCTGGGAAAGCGTGAAATCCATTTTTTCAAACATAGTAAGTGCCCTGTTCTTCTCTTCTCCTCTAGCAGGCTTTAGTCCTGCAGCTTCAGACTGTCTGGCTTTCTGTTTGTGAGCTCTGGGTGGGAGCTACTCAGCTTTGGGGCAGGAGGCAATGAGTAGCTCTTTCTTTGGTTGAGCTCGTGGCAGTGCCTGGTGAGCACAGCTATGCCCTGTCCAGTAGGCTCTTCCTAAGGCTCTGCTTGATACACTGTCACTTTTCCCAGACTTCCTTGTGTCCTGTAAGCCTTCACATATGAACCATCTCATCTCAAAAGACCGGTAAACCAGAGAAGACTGGTGGAAAACTTGTTCAATCACAGGGTGGGATTTGACAGTATTGCAGCATTTTCTTTTGTTCCACATAATGAGGAAACTGAGACAAAGCAGAAAGTTGAGGGTGTGAGGCAACCAGAGCAATGGCCTGGCAGTGTCTGGTCTGAGACCTCAGTTTAAAGCAGGCAGGATGGGGACTTATATCTGCATCTTCTCTTGGCCAGGTGACAACTTCAGCTTCCAGCTATTGACTGAGGAAAAGGTTAGACTGACTCTGCTGTGGCTTAGCCTGGAATTGTACTGTGCACCTAACTCTAGAATGTTTTTTTCTTTTAAGGAAAAACAACAAAACATTATAAATTTTGGAGATTGACTTAAAAATAAAATTGATAAACAACTCTCTTAATAAAACTAAATTTCAGCCAGCTCTAAGAGACATCCTAGCTGTGCTTCCAGACACAAAGCTCTGCTGAGAGCACTGAGTCACGGGGTGGTTTATGCTGCAAACATTTAGGGATTATTCCTGTGTGTAATATCCACTTTATACAAACCCAGCTTTTAGTTAAGAACCATCTCACACAGTGGGGCAGAGATGCTTTAAGTCTTTTGGTCTGTTAAATGTGAGTTCCCTAAAACAGTCATGGCTTTGCCCAGCAGAAACTTCTCTGCCCTTACTGTGGCAAGTCCCTGAGGTGCTGTGATGACAGAGCTCTCAGGTGCTCACCGTGACTTCAATAAAATGTGTGATATATCTTCTGCTTGTATTTTAAATAAAGGAACAAAGCAAAGAACTGCAAAACTATGGTGGGTATTTTCAGAGACTAGGAAGAGTGTTTCTGCTGGCTGAGCTCTTTCTGCTGGAAAGAGCTCTGTTTACTGTTCCTGTCTGAAAAGCATGCCTGAAGGATAGAAGCGTATTCCAAAAATCCTTGGATGCATCTGTACAGAAACAAAAATAGATATGTTGGTAGTGGATGAAAAGAATGCCAGTGTTCTGCAAAATCTAGTTAAAATGAAGGTGAAATACTCTGTGACACTTCTTAAGTGAACAGGGGAAATGTTTCCACCTGCTTGCTCTATCTTGTGCTTTGTAGCTTCACTCTGTTACTTTCTCCCAGGGCCTGCAGGTTCCCTTCCTTGGGTCTGCAGTGGAGGTGGGTGGCTGCACAGACACCCAGCACCTTTCTCCTGGCCCTAAACCTCACCAGCCTGCCCTACTTTGCCTCAACAGCAGACTATTATCACATTTTGCCTATTAGGCAATTATATTAAATAATATGAAACCTTAGTATGTGGTAAAAAGCATGGACAACCCTCTTTGCTTCCTCTGTGGCATAATTTCTGATGAATCCTTGAGAAACACGTTGCAGGTAAGGATTCCTGCCTGTCTGAATTGCAATAAGCACATACTTGAATTGGGATGTGAAGGAGTAACAAGTGAATGCTCTCCCTATTTCAAAATGTGTTTTCTCATGCTTCAGCCTTTACCTGGTGAAGGTGAAATGCCCATGTGCACACCCTGCATAAAGGAGGGTGGTGCAGGAGAGGAATGCCACCCGTAGTTCGGGAAAGCTTTATGCACTCTGTCTTGTCAAAAGAGGTGACAGAGTCTTTCTCTCAGCTTATCGCTCCATTTGCAGTGCCCAAACTCTTCTCATTGGTTCAAGGCTGTGCTAACGTAGCAGTTAGACTAACATTCCAGCCTTGTGTTGAGAGTTTTGTTCTAATGGTTGATGAGGAATTGGTATGCTGCTGCTGAGGAGAAAGTGTCTGATAATGGTGGGTTTTCTTATGTGCAGCAGCTGCCAGCCAAGGGTTAACCTGGAGCAGGTTCAGACAGGGATTAATGCTGATTTCTGTAGAGCAGCAGAACTCCTGTGAGAGGTTTGTTACCTTCACGGGATGCTGGGCTATACTGGAGGTATATTGTTTGGAGATAAAAGTCTTTGGTATGTTTAATGTGTGTATCTGTAGCTCACAGCGTCTGTAACACAACCTCCAACATGGATGGTCAGTTTGAGGTCTCAGGAATGCCAGATAAAAATGTTTTTCCAAAAGTGTAAGCGAATAATTTATTCATCTGCTTTCCTGCCCCCTCCATCGCGCAACAGCCTGTGCTTTGTACGCCCCAACACGCGTGCCCCAGCGCGACGAGGCTGCGATCGCAGGGACCGTCAGCACGCTGGGCTCGGCCGTGCGGAGACGATACCC